>BQNB010056421.1:0-35954 GCA_026074375.1 Tanacetum coccineum | reverse complement strand
GTATGTTGAAGACGAAAGAGACAGTCAAAATGGTGATTGAGTGTATTTTTTAGGCCCAATAAAATATAAAACTAATTAATTGAGAGATATAACATTGATTCTTTGGTCCACCTGTTTTTCTCTCAAGCCCGACCCACTAATGGGCCATTTACAAATTTAGGATTTGCTAATATTATTGCCAAGTTAAGTTTAGAGTTAGCATCAATTTTGTTTATGTGTCGTTGATATATATGTTTAGAGGTGAAAAAAAAAACCGGTTTTAAAAACCGGAACCGGTTTGAAACCAGAAAACCAAACTGGTCAACACCGGGTTTGACCAAACCGGCGGTTTGGAACCGGTTTGGGTTTTCTTGGTTTCGACCGGTTTGTATACCGGGTTTTCGAACCGGTTTGAAAAACCGGTTTCCAAAAACCGGTTTCAACCCGAACCGTTTTTTTTTTAATTTAGCTTTTTTATTGTGAGAGGTCCCGTGAAGGAGAGTTTTCGATAGAGATGCGGTCAACGAGCTAAACTTCGGCAAGAAATTTATTTTTCGGCAACAAATTCATTTTGCGGCAACAAAATTTATTTTGCGGCAACAAATTTCTATGGCGGATTTGGCTAAAATTCGCATGGTCACTCAGAAACGACCCAACGGGCAAGGCTTGGCCTTTCGGGGTCGTTTCGGGCCTTAAAAGAGCGTTTTTCTGTTTTATAAGTACGTTTTTGGGTAAAAGGAAGTATACATCATTTCTTCCCATGTCCTCATACTTTTTTTTGACGAATCTTGTACTGTACCAATGCTTATCTCTATCTTATACCCATGCTTATCTTTATGGCAGTTTTTTTGGATCTAGCCATTCCACTATCCGATGAAGAAATTGCACTAGATGCTAGCAGCGAAGGCACTATGTCTCCGGGAGGACCACGGTATGATTATATGCTGAGCAGCGAAGCCGAAGATGATTACTAATTTTCGTAATCATACAACATAAAAATTAAGCGAACGTAATACAACAACTTGTTGTATTTTAAATTTCCTTGTCTTGTGTTGTATTTCCTTTCCAATGTATTTCGTTTCTATGATGTATTAGGGTTTTTATATTAAATAAAAGTTGAAGTTTATTCCGTTTATAGCGTACAAAACCACGAAAAAAAAACCTTTCAAAACCGGTTTGGGTGGTTAACCGGTTCGACAAAAACCGCACCCCAAACCGGTTTCAAACCGGAACCGGTTTTCCCCAAACCGGTTTCGACTGGTTCGTTGACCGAAACAGGTTCATGTTTGACTGAAACCGAGCCGAACTGGTTAACCGGTTTGCGCACGTCTAGCTAGTACCTTTCTTGCAAGTTGATTTAAATTATTTTCTTTAAAGGCATATACAATTTCACACCAACATATCAATCTCACACATTACCTTTGACGGAATTTGAACTCACAACTTCTTGGCTAAGGACTTAACTTTCTCACGGATACCGCTAGGTCAAAGGCCCTTTTGTAGTTGATGGTTTAATTTTATGAAGTGGTTCTATTACTTGGTTAGTTGATTAATGAAAATTAAAAAACACTATTACATTCTAAGATGTATTA
Source organism: Tanacetum coccineum (assembly GCA_026074375.1). Lineage (NCBI taxonomy): Eukaryota > Viridiplantae > Streptophyta > Magnoliopsida > Asterales > Asteraceae > Tanacetum > Tanacetum coccineum. The sequence continues at coordinate 34,383 of BQNB010056421.1, read as the reverse complement.
ATAATGAAGTCATAAACTTCTTCATACTAGACACTAGTTGCATTTGCATTGATGATTGATTAGGATTTTATTTTGGGCCCATGTATCTATAAATCTATTACAGTAGCATTTAGCAGTAACATCAATATAGCTTTTTGATCAGTGGACTTGTGCTCTTTATAACATTGAGCCTGTATAACTTTACATGTTAATCTGTTCTTGGGTTCTTGGCCCATGACTTGTGATTAAACCTAATATCGAGCCTTGGGTTCAGCTTATATTGTGCCCCATACAAGTTGAGCCCATGTTTCAGATTGTCTAATAAGCATTTCAAATAAGTTGTTCCTACATTTTGGACATCGAAACGAATATACGTACTAGTAGTTTGAGGTTTAATCAGATGATACGTTTAAGAAAAATATTATATATACACATAAACAAAACCAAAAAATTTGTGTTCACAATGCATAAAATTAACGGATATATGCTTATATACATCCAGCTACACATATGACACTGCATTACAATAAATCATATTTCCTTAACAAAAAAACCATCTGCTTGACAAGCTTCATTTACTTGTACTAGGAGCTTTGAACTAAACTTGCCGATGCATCCGTTGGCCGTTTCATGTGCATTTAACGTAGGACACACGGAATTAAATCGTGGTGTAGTATATGTTCCTTTAAATAAACTCTTGAATATAACTTGGTATGCTGCCTCAGTTAAGTACAATCCATCCCAGTTAGCGTAGGTTTCTGGCTGAGCGCATGTGGTTGATGTAGGATCAGCACAATCTACTAACGGGTTGTAGTTATACGGCCCTCCGCCTCCACAACATGCTTTTAGAGCCCCGTTTGTGAATCTTGCAGTATTTCAAAATCTCATAAGCTTTTATGATCATATTTCAAATATTATGTAGTAATTGTTCATGAACTCATAACATGTTATTACTCAACTTGTCGAACAAAAAAGTGTGTCACTGGCATCTAAGAAAATTAGCTATATATATGTGAGCATTTTAAGTACCGTGTTTTTGTGGAGAGCGAAAAAATTGCATGGCAGCGTTGTAGTAATCAGCATAGATAATATTGACATGAGGATGAACTTCACGGATTTGGAGCTGTTGGGATGTGAGAGTCGGATACACATGTTATACAACTAAGATATAAGTGTTTAGGGTCGACAATTTCGACCCAAAACAACACAGCAGTCGACCCAAAGCATATTAGGTCGACAATTTTCGAGCCCCTAAGTTTATCGATCCAAAAACCTCGACCGACCCAAAAATTTTTGGGTCGACTTAATCCTTTGAAAGTTGGGGGTCGACAAGTGGGGACCCCCAACATTTCAAACCAAAAAAGTATTACATAATTTTTAGGGTCGACATTTCTTTAGTTTTTTTTGGTCGAAAATTGTCGACCCAAATATATAACTAGACCCTTTTAATTTATTAAAATCATTTTAATATAAAAAAAAACACTTAATATTTTTATTTTTAAGGTTCCGACATTTCCAGTAATTTGGTTCGACATTGTCGACCCTAAACCTTACTGGATTTGATAATTTATTAAGGATTTTCAACGTCCGAATATCCCCATGTTTAGGTCGACAAATTGTCGACCCAAGTTTTCTGTGTCGAAAAATAAAAAAACATTGTTTCTATTTTTCCTACTTTTTCCAATGATTAGATATGCAATAATCTATATCAAAAATTTAATAGAGAAATATCTAATTTACAATTATAACAATATCCTCCATATCAAAATACAACAATTTAAGTGTACGCACCAAACCAAGTGTACGAGCTCATAAAATACTACGTTCTACGTTATTGTATATAACAAGAAAGGTAGCAAATGCAAAAAAAAATCAGAGGTAGTGCTAAGTGGAGTTCACGCAAAGTCTTGCGCCAACATCGCGCCAAGTTTTGCGCCAGTTCATGCCTCATTCCTTTTGATAACCAGCTTCAATTTATGTAAGTAGGCGACTCATTATAGATTCCTACACCAAAGTGAAAAAAAAAAGATATGAGAACTTTCGGTAATATGACAAAAGTTCCATAAGGAACATGGTCAAAAAAAAGAACAAACCGCTTCATCTTATCCATCCATTTTATTTTTATCTAATGGTTTAGATTAATTCTTATTTTAATTTAATTAAAAAACCCACTTTCATCCTATTTTTTTAAAATTAAAAACTCACAACGTAATCGTATCGCAAAACGAAACATACCATCGCACGATAATTAAAATCATCTTTCTAATAGGAGTGTGGGCTACTTCTAATATATTTTCGACGAACTTTTTTCGAATTTTTTTTTTCAATCACGTCAGAAAAAATCTCATGAGATTTTTTGAAATCACATGAGATTGTGATACAAATCTCATGTGATTTTTTCAGACGTGATTGAAAAAAAAATTCGAAAAAAGAGTTCGTCGAAAGTATATAGAAGTGCCCCCTATAGAAAGATAACAAAATACTCGTTGTGATACTTTCTACTAACTTTTTTGACTGATTTTTTTTTCAATCAACTCTTAAAAAATTACATGAGAATTGTACACAATCTCATGTGATTTCACAAAATCACATGTGAATTGTGATACAAATTTCATGTGATTTTTTCAGGGTTCTAATAGCGCGCCCTAGCGCGCTATTGCGAGCTATAAGCGCAGGCTAGCCTCCCACTTACGAAACAGCCAAGGCGTCATCTTGATTGCGTGTGCGTGCAATAAGCGCCATATGCGCGCTAAAGCGTGGTTTTTTTTGAACTTTCAAAAATTTCCATGATTTGATCTTATTTACAATTATTTATGCTTTGGTTGTATTGTATTTCGGTCAGTATGTAACCCCTTTCCTCAATTTTATCCAAGTAGCTAACAAAATTGACCATCGATAAATATTTTTTGGCCGCTGTGAGTCACGCCTTAAAAACCATGACGCAACGTCCTCACGTAAAGCTTGAGGCTTGGCTATGCCGCTACGCCACGCTTCACGCTATTATAAACCATGGATTTTTTAAAACGTTTGAAAAAAAATTATTCGAAAAAAGAGTTCGTCGAAAAATCCCAAATCTAAAAAATCACGTCTGAAAAAATCACATGGATATTTGATAAACACAATCTCATTGATTTCATAAATCACATGTGATTTGTGATACAAAATCACATTGAATTTTTCAGACGTGATTGAAAAAAAAAAAAAATCGAAAAAATAGTTCTTCGAAAATATAAATATAAGGTGCCCTCTAAGAAAGAAAAAAATTACTCGTGCATACTTCGACAACTTTTTCGTTTTTTTTTCAAACAACGTCTGAAAAAATCACATGAATTTGTATCACAAAATCTTCATGTTATTTCAAAAAAATCCTCATGAGATTTTTCGGACGTGATTGAAAAAAAAAAATTGAAAAAAGTTTCGTCGAAAGTATATATATGCCCTCAATAGAAAGATAAAAAAATACTCGTCGCGATGGGGTAGTTTTTTCATAAAAAACGATTTAATCGTTTGCATAGATATTTGTAGTTTTAAGAGAAAAGGTGGAAAAGTGGATGATAAAAAATGCATGGTTAGGATTAACCCATTTGTTTTTTTTTTTGCCCTTGTTTTTTGAGGATCTCAACTCTCGGTAATATATGTATGCATACAAGTAACCACATTAGTATTTACAACCATGTTAAACTTGCATATTTCTTAAATGTAGCCATTACACCTCAGCACTTCAACACTAACCTCTCATTATTAATACCAATAAACATTTTTATGTAACACAATAGAAAGAAATTCATAAAATGTTTTTTTCATATGTGTAAACGGCTTATTTATATGTGTAAACGGCTTATTTATAAAATGTTTACATATTCAATAGTATTATCAACAATGACATGTGTACAATCTGGACAGTACATACCAACATCAACTGCACCACCATAAACAAGCCTCCTTGAATCCTTTGAACATAATTAATTAACTCTACAGTTACATACTCAATATAATCCCTAATATATAACACATAACTTTAGAAAGAATGTTATTCATGAATAACAAATAGTTAAGTTCGAACCGAATCTCTGGTTTATCACGATCGAAACCACATGAGAAAAAAAAGTGGGATGCCAGCATAAGGTTGTTGTCACTCGGCTGGTCGGCTGTCCTCGACAACTATAGTACCTAAAGATTTATTCGCAAACTATAAACTATCAATTTATCAATCATCACATCAACGCGGACAACTTGATTCTAACAACGAAACTTCACCTAATTACCAACAATCAAGTAATTCGTAGGCAGCAAAGGAAAGACAGCGGCTGGACGACAACTGCAGCGGCGGTGGTGGTCCGGCACACAAACACAACAAAAAACAACCTAAATTAAACAATCAAACTTAGCTAAAACAAATTAACAAACCAAAATTAACAAAAACATACCTTTAAACAAAGAGGAGGTGGTAGTGTAGCGATATAGCAAGTGAAGATGATGATGGTGGTGGTGCGGTTGTGGTTCGTGGTGGCGTCCAGATTGCGGTGCTAACCAAACACAAACAAGAAAACAAAAACCAAATTAAACAACCAAATATAAACAAAACAAATTACCAAACCAAAATTAAACAAAAGCAAACATACCTTTAAAATTGTATAATCAACATAAGCAATAGTGATGTTGAATTGTGGATCTTAGAAGAAAAAAAGGAGCACAGTGGAAGTGGTGGTTTTTTTTTTTGTTAAAAAGACTTGGAAGAAAAGTGGTATAACAATCCCAATAATCAAACTTTTTAGTCAACAATTCAAAATACATATTTTTCTTTTACCAATTTAGGGACGAATAAAGTCGTCCCCGAAACATTTGGACGGGACAAAGTGTAAATTAGGAGGGGAAATCAAATTAGACTTACTTTAAATTTTTCATTCACTACTTTAAAAGAGTTTTATTATTGGACCTAACTCATAAATGAATTAATTTAATAAATTATTAATAATATAAATACTATTAGACTTTTTAATAAAAAATATTAAATCGGTTCGTTTCTTCGTTCCGGCCGGGTCGTGTCGCGTTATCCTCGTTTACGTATATAATTATTAGTTTAAAATATTTTTTTTATAAAATATATAATAAACTTTTTATAAAATATATAACTTTTAATAAAAAATGTGATTAGTAATTGATTTCGTTCGGCCTGAGTCGGTCCTGTTCTCGATTTCGTAAATAATTATTATATAAAATGATTTTTATAAAATATATAATAACTTTTTATAAAATGATATGGTATGGTTGTACAATTAGACGTTCAACTATGAGTCCGATCTTGGTATGGTTTAACATTAAGACTTCAACGATGATCGAGATTTAGGGTATACGTTAGAGGTTCAACTGAAGAGTCGATATGTATGGTTGTACATTAGACGATCAAACGGACGATCGAGAATGTTATGGATTATAACATTAGACGTTCAAACGAACAGTCTAGATGTTATGTTATACATTCGACGTTCAACCCACTGAACTGTTCGATATGGTATTGTTGTACATTAGAACTTCAACGGACGATCAGATGTTAGGTTATACATTATGACTTTCTACTGACGATCGAGATGATATGTTATCCATTAGTACTATCAAAAACGGACTAGTCGATCAGGTATAGGTTTAAATTAACTTGCAAACGGACTAGTTCAGATGTTATGGTTAATACATTAAACGTTCAACGGACGACGAGATGTAATGGTTATACAATATACTTTCAAAAAACGTACGAGTCCGATAAGTTTATAAATATACCATAGACGTTCAAAACGATGAGCGATATGGAATGGTTGTACATTAACGTCAAGCAGGGATGATTCGAGATGTTAGGGTAAGTACGTTATAAGGTATCAACGTAAAGTCGATATGTATTGTTTATACATTAGACGTTCAACTTAATGATCGAGCTGATAGGTGTTATACGTTAGAACGGTTCAAACAGAAGAGTCGATATGTTTATGGTTATAACATTTAGACGTTCAACGGACGATTCCGAGAGTTATGGTTAAATAACTCATAACTCCCTCCGCAAATCACTCTTCTTACCATAAAAAGCATATAGTAACTTATCCACCCAAGCACACACTACACTCTTATCCACACAACGCATCCACCTACATTCACCACACCATCGATCAATTGCCACCAGATGGAGCGATATAACAAACTTTTAAGTGCACGTGTTTGAAAGAAGGAGATTGGTGTTGTCTAACATCACGAAACCTTACAGTATAGTAAACAATACTACTTAAGTCCTTGTTCAAAGTTAACTATCAAAACATTAATTATTTATGTAATATAAAATAATTTTGCTTGATCAAAATGACTTATTCATATGATTTCCTTACTACGTAACAGCCAGGAACTCAAGATAGAGGATGTGGCTACTTTATGTGGATGGATGACCTCAGACTCTATCTAAGTTCTTCTTCTGGACCTTCAACACCTCCAAGTTCTTATCCGGGAACTAACACGTCCAAATTATTCTCTGGAACTTCTGTAGATCTAGCAACATAGATCTCTGAAGATGTGCAGAAGTCTCAAATTGTAAGTTCTTGGCTGAAAAGATAAAGACACTAGAGGCAAAGAATAAAAAATACTAAGGGAAGCACTAGAGATGGAAATGGCATCTCCGTAGAAACACACATTTGAGTCAGCTGCAATACTCACGAGCTCTATAATTGACATTGGAAAACTTGGTTTGGAGGTTTTTTCAGTAAGAAAAAATTAATTTTAGCATTTGGAATGTAATTCATAAATCTTCAATGATTGAGTGTTTATAATTCGATTTTCTAATGTAAATAGATGTATACTACTAAACGTTAAATCGATTGAGAATCAATCAGAAGTATTTAGATTATTTATTGTGGTTTAAACTACTTCCAATTCATTATAACTTTGAAGTAATTTATCAAATTAATCAAACAATCAAATGAATAAATAAATAAATTCAAATAACATTTCACACTTTTCTAGTAGTTTTTGTTAAAATATAAATAAAGGTTTTTTCAAAATAATTTTTGAACTATAATTGGTAATTTATATCATTTCCTGAATATTTAAAGAAGTAATTTAAAAATTTAGTATAAAACCTATTATATTCACCTACAAACCTTTTTAAAATATTTATTAAATTGGTTTCCGATTCGTGACCGGTCGGTCCGGTTCCTCGTTTCGTATATATTATTATCTAATATGAATTTTTATAAAATATATAATACTTTATTATAAAATATATAACTTTTTATAATAAAAAAAATTGTGTTCGTTTTCGTCCCTAACTGTGTCCGTTTCCGGATCCTCTTTTCGTATATAATATTAAATTAAATGATTTTTTATAAAATATATAATAGACTTTTTTATATAATTATAAAAAATATAAAAAAAAAAGTTTTAAATGAAATAGTAGGTGACATTGTCGACCCTAAAATCTTTTATAAATTTTTTTTAAATATAATATAATAAATTAAATTTAAATGCATTTTATATATTAGAAAATTTAAGAAATTCATGTAAAAAAATTAGGGTCGACATTGTCTACCCTAAAATCTTTTATTAAAATATTTTAATATATTTAAATAAAGTGTGTCACTGGCATCTAAGAAAATTAGCTATATATATGCGAGCATTTTAAGTACCGTGTTTTTGTGGAGAGCTAAAAAATTGCATGGCAGCGTTGTAGTAATCAGCATAGATAATATTGACATGAGGATGAACTTCACGGATTTGATTTAAAGACGTTTGGAGCTGTTGGGATGTGAGAGTCGGATACGCATGTTATACAACTAAAAAGTACGTGAGCATATTGAGGACACACACGTTAAGACACAAAGAGTACGTTTATTGTATATATTTAATATATGTAACTCATTGATATTTATTAAATATATAATATGTTTCACGAAATATATTTAACGGTTGATTAGTTTAACCGTTAGACGTTATAAACTAATTAATACATGTTAAATAAAAGGAGAAGGACTTAGTTGTCAGAAACCGAAACCTTCAGGGCTCCCCTTTTTTAGCTGGTCACATAGAAGGATCTAGGAGGGGTGGTGAATGTCGATTTTAAGAAACTAAAGGAGGTGATTGCTTAACTTGGAGGACAAGTTGAAGTGGTATATAATCGCCCCTAGTCCCTCACAAATCAGACGATACAATGATCCCAAAAGTCAAACAACATTAAAATCAAGGCTGTCAAGATCGCGATCTCATCTGGGATTGTTTTTGTCTTCGCAAGATCGAGATCGTAAGATCAGATCAAGATCGTAAGATCCTACCAATTTGTCATGTTTTGAAAACAAATGATAAACGAGTCAAACTGTTTTCATTTCTACACAACATCAGGTCTAGAAAATGAAACATCAATGGTTGACTTGTTAGACATTAGTAAAGCTCATTTGTTATTGGGCTTAAGCAAGTGAAATGGACTCAAAAGATGAAAAAAATGAAAAAAATATAAATAGGTGAACTCGGATCGCGTGATGATCTTACGAGTTTACGTGCGATCCCACGATCTTACATACGATCCCACCCCAGATGCGATCATATGCCGATCTTACACGATCTTAGCTAGTAAACATGTAAGATCGTACGATCTTACGAGTTTACTCGCGATCTTGATAGCCTTGATTAAAATCACAAAACTCTACGAATGAATAAAAACCTTTATAGAAGCTATATTATTCACTTTTCATACAAAACCAATTCTAATTGGTTTACATGTAGAATCACGTGTATATGTTTCATGCAAATACTATTTGCATACAAATGGCATGTGATTCCCTTTTCCTTGTTTAAACATGTTTTATCTAGAACGTCAAACTTTAGTTTTTTTGTGGTGTTTATTCGTGAAGTAACGACTAATATGGTAGCGTTCTTGTTTGACGTGTTGTGTGAGCAACCGTAAAGGTGGTAATTTAATCACTAAAGATTTCAAGATCAAGATTCTCGTTTATTGACTTTTGTCATTAAACATAAAGATTAGTATTACTTATTTTATTTGTGTGTTAATTCTTAATACCAAACTAGATCCATCCGCTGCGTACTCGTAGTTAATTGGTTAACTAGTTTGTAAAATTCCAACAGTGGCATCACGAGCCAACTCGTTTGATGGTGTAGGTTACACACTTATAAAACACGTTAGACCCGCTTAGAAAACTCTTATTTATTGTTTTAATTGATAATTATGGCAATAATATGCGATTCTTGCCATATAGAATAAATAAAACCTAGAATCTTCATAATTATTACTAGTTAATAAAGATTGAAACTGAATAGATCTAAAATTAAAAGTTAATTAAGTTTCAATTTTTCTATTCTTTTCTTTTTTTTCGGCCTTATGACTCACGCAATCATATTATATGATGGATGTGTCGATCTAGGTACTAATCCGGAAACCTAGTGAGAGTCTTTTGGTTCTCCGTTTGGAGAAGACTTGTTTTTGAGAACTCGGAGTATTATATGAGTTACTGCTTTCGATATAGAGTATGTCTTCACCTCGTTCCCTCTGTCTGCCTGTTTATGTGCTTATATGTTATATTTCATGTGACTTGATACTATATGCAAAAGAATTTTTGAAATCATAGACGGACTAATACTTAAAGTGAAATGTATTTTAATTAAATCAAGATTCTTGTAAAATTACGAATGTTGTGGAAAATATACTCAGTGTATTGGCGATAAGTTAACACTTGTAAGTACGATTAATTCTGGACTGTTAAATTACACATATAATTAGAAATTCCTTGTGACGTGCTATGTGTTATTTGAAAAAATCATTTTTGGACAAAAGTAAACGAACATTAAACTATGAAACTTGTTTTCTTGAAAATCTAAAGTTTTTAGCTTTTTATCATATGATGAATCACTACTGTACCATGATTTGCATGACTTTAGTAGACTTCTAGGGTTAAATTGATCTTTATTTTTTTCCCGCGTCATTTTATATGGTAATTATTAAAAGAACTTGTGTCTTCGGACACATGCAGAAGTACAATATAGGGTTTGGTCAATTTGTAATGTTTCTCGCGATATTAGCACACCTAAAAACTAAGTTAACAAATCGTTTTTCTTAACTTGTGTTACAAAGATGTTTTGCATGCTTTTTGTACACCTTTTTGACACATGTTTTTATAAACTTATGTGTATACCCTTATGTGAAATTTTAAATCTATGCCAGGCAATCTAAGAACACTTGCACTTGGTTTTTTCTCTCTGGTCAGACCTAAGGTTAATTTCAACCCAAGGCAAAAAAATTTCTATAGGTCAGATCTATGTTAATTTTTGCATGTTCTTACTTTGGTTGACTTAAATCAAGTATGCTTGGTCAGACCTTGGACTTGAGGCATAAGATGAGACAAAACATGCACTTGACATTACTATAGGTGTTACTAATGTTATAAGTCTCATAAATCTAAGAGTTGCATTTATATGCAATTAACGCACGTTGCTTACCTCTTGCCATACTTGTTTACACCCGGTAATAAATGGGAGGTCAAGTTGGATCTTAGTCTTTTAGTAGATTAATTATTTTATTTAAAGCGTTGGGTAGTTAATTTCTAAAAGAATTAATTATCCAAAATACTAAATTGAACTTTCTATGTTCTGATTAATTATGTTATTGCAACATAACTCGTAAACGAAAGTTTGTTTTCTTAAAAAGACAAACAAAGTCTCTTTTTCTGGTAAGAAAGAGTGAGACTTACTCCTATCTCTTCTCCTTGGTTGACAAAAATAAGATAGAATTAAAATTGAAATTTTCTCATTATATTTAAACTCACTTACAATCTTTTATTACCCTTTTCGATTTTGAAATAATTAAAAGATAAAATATATTGTGTAACTAGAGTATATTTTGTCTATAGCTACCAAAATAATGACATCTTGCACTTGTCAAGATGATGTATGAGTTTTAAATGATAATAAGAGGAATTCTCAATAAACTGCAACGAGTAAAGAAAATTACTAGCAGGTCTTCTAGGTATTTTTTTTCTTGGACTCGCTTCATTCCTTATAGTGCTAAACACCCTTATGGCTAGGCAGACCGATAAAGGAGGAATTGCATGCTAAATGTTCAAGACGTGTTTTAATTAAATCAAGGTTCTTGTAAAACTTATCGAGGTGTGGAAAATATATTCGAAGTATCCGGCGATAAGTTAAACTTGAAGTTTGATTTAATTTTGTTTGTTAAATTACACACATAATTATTAATTCTTTGTGACCTGCTATGTGTTATGTGTAAAAATTGTTTTTGAACAAAGTAATACGGACATTAAACTATGAAACTAGTTTTCTTAAAAATCTAAAGTTTTTATGCTTTTATCATATGATGAATCGCTACTGTACCATGGCTTGCAAGGCATATTGCATATGTGCTGGTTCTTGCATGATCATGGCTTTAGTGGACTTCTAGGGTTAAATTGACATTTAATCTTTTCTTGCACCACTATATGTTTTGGCATATGAGGCAATTATTGGAAGAACTTGTGTCTTCGGACACATGCAAAAGTATAATATAGGATTTGGTCAATTTGTAATGTTTCCCGCGATATTAGCACACCTAAAAACTAAGTTAAAAATCATTTTTTTAACTTGTGTTACAAAGATGTTTTGAATGCTTCTTTGTACACTTTTTTGACACATGTTTTTATAAACTTATATGTATACCTTTATGTGAGATTTTAAGTCTATGTCAGCCAATCTAAGAACACTTGCACTTGGTTTTTTCTCTCTGGTCATACCTAAGGTTAATTCCAACCCAAGGCAGATTTTTTCTATAGGTCAGATCTATGTCAATTTTTGCATGTTCTTATTTGGTTGACTTAAATCGAGTATGCTTGGTCAGACCTTGGACCCGAGGCATAAGATGAGACAAAACATGTACATGACATTTATATGTGTTACTAATGCCATGTGCCTCATAAAATTATCGAAAATACTAAAATTGAACTTTCTATGTTCTGATTAATTGTGTTATTGCAACATAATTCGTAAACGAAAGTTTGTTTTCTTAAAAAGACAAACATAGTCTCTTTTCCTGGTAAGAAGAGTGAGACTTACTCCTATCTCTTCTCCTTGCTTGACAAACTAAGATAGGATTACAATTGAAATTTTCTCATCATATTTAAACTCACTTACAATCTTTCATTTCCCTTTTTCGGTTATGAAATCATTGAAAGATAAAATATTTTGTGTAACTACAGAACATTTGGTCTATAGCTACCAAAATAATGACATCTTGCACTTGGTAAGACGATGTATGAGTTTTAAATGTTAATAAGAGGAATTCTCAATAAACCGCAACGAGTAAAGAAAATTACTAGAATGTCTTCTAGGTATTTTTTTTCTTGGACTCACTTCATTCCTTATAGTGATAAACACCCTTGTGGCTAGGCAGACCGATTAAGGAGGAATTGCATGCTAAAATGTTCAAGTTAATGAAAGCATGAATGGCTAGTCCCTCATCTACATAAGTAGTACTTCATATACTCTGTTCAATACCTAAGTACATTGCTACTTGTAGGCATTCTAAGAGAGTAGGAAAGGAAATAAATCGCTATTTATTTTCTACTGGTGATGTAACACTTATAATGTTGACAAATCCAGTGGGAGCTTTGTGTTTTATTACTGAAAAGACATTCATGTAATGCTGTCAAATTCAGTGGGAGCTGCAAGATTTATTTCCTTATTAGTTGCACATATTATTTCCAGCGTACTTTGAAATAATTCATTACTTTTCGAATATAAACGACCATTGCGTAAAGGAAGATTGCATTTTATTTTATTAGATAACAGGTTGCCTTTTTGATGTTGCTTTCTGAAACGTTATCTATAGAATAATAATCCACAATTCCTTATTAAACAACATGATTCGAAATCTACTTGAAATATCTATGACACTATCATATTGTTTATACCATCGAGTGCTTGTCATATTATTTGTCAACATTAAATAATGTTGTACCGTACACAAGTGAGAGAAATCTTAAGTGTGTGCAAGGAACAACATATAACAATATGATTATTGGTTTCACTAGATCGCAAGGTAATGAAGTTAATAATTCTACTAGGACTTCAACACACAAGATGTTTGTTGACCTGTTACATTTAAAAGTCGAGATATATTGTAAAGCTACTTCAGCACATTGACTACATGTTTTAGTCAATATAATTATGGTTCGATTATAAAATCATAATTATGAAGTATTAAATTAACTTGAAATTACTAATGAACAAAAGAGTTTGCGTTCATAATTACTTTAGTTAGTATAATTATGTTTGCTTGTTAAGACATAATTATAAATTCCTCGAATTAATCAATGACTAGTAACATAAAAGTAAGTAGTAAACTTGTTATGTCTTGTTGATCCATGAATTATTCAAAGACTTATAACGTATACTAAATGTTATGTTTTCTTGTAAACACATGAACATAGAGTTCTTGAACTATTCAAAGAAATATACGTTATAGCATGCACTTGGTTTTAAAATACTACGTATTCAATTTGGCTCGACCCAATTGACAAGTATTTGACCAAAAAAGAATTAAGTTATCTAAGGAATTCTAATGTAGTCTCACAATTGCAATACTCAGAGAATATCACATTATTATGATATGTCTAATGTGTTGAAACAAACTATATTCATATTGTTTGATTTCTGATAACTTTAATTGCTCTACCTCATACTCATTAAAGCAAGTCTTAAATGATATATTTCACTTGATATAATTTAATACATGGATGGAAACCTTGTGTTTTTAACTAATGATTCATCATGTATATATTATATTGTGTGTGAGACTGGTTGTTACTTTTGCACTAGAGCAAGATGAGCTAACAACAACAGTAATCTAATTGAGAGTGTTTAGATGACCGATAACAACTGTATCTAATTGAGAGTGATTTAGATAACTGTTAAAACAAATGTTTACGAATTGTATAAGACATAGTGTTGTTTGTGTACGCACGATGCTAGGGGGTAATCAATCCTAGTTACGTTGGATTTCATCGTTTATGATAAATATGCTAACTGGATATGCTCAACCAAGAGTATTGTTACAATACAAATTAAAGAATGAGAATACTTTACATTTTAAGAAACTGTAAAGATGACTGTCTGAGATAGGTATGTTGTTGACTTCAAATACCTTATAAAAGGTATTGTCACATTTTCATACTATGAATACTTGCAAATAGTATGCAAATTAATACGAAACTCCAAGATAGCGTTCAAAATTCTTCACAGATTTGTGAATTGATAACAAGTATTCAGAAAGTTTAATCAGATAATATTTAGTTGCTTTGTAGAAAAAGTAGTGAGATGTTGGATATATTGACTTCAACTTGCAATATTCATGCGTATCTGTTTTTTAGTATTTGGATAATTGGGATGTAGACAATTTTTACTTCTGATGACATTGAAGCTACGTGTGTTATTGGTTATTCAATACATTTTTAATTTAATGTTATCAATGTATTTGCATGTTTAATCCTTGAATGATTTATCATTCTAAACATGTCCATTGTCGGTTAACAATATGGGAGTATTGTTACATAAGAAAATAGTGAGTGTTGGTCATATTCTTTGAATATATGGATGGTTCCCGCCAAACTCATATGTTATTCAACAAGAGACTGCATTTTGGACAACCCCAACTCCTTCGTAAATGATCAGATTCAACTATGATAATAAGGATATTACCTTGGTTATGATTTCATCCTTCACAAGTTTAGTAATGAGCATTAACGCCCTATTGTTCACTGGAGAGAGGAACTATGATTAATTTTCGAGAAATTTCCAATTACTGAACCAATTTCAGCGAAATCTTTATTTCTTATTTTATATGTTCAACTCTATGTATTGATCTATACGTAGAGTACATTGAATGTACATTAAATGGCTTTATAACCGAGTTTACTCTTTATTCGTATAACAGCTTTCTTAGAGGAATGTTTTTATGCGGTGCTAACGATTTATAACTATCTTTTAGCTCCAGAATGTTTCAGTTTATGCTCCTACAATTATCTGGGCTATTACCAAGAAAGATGTACGATCTAATGAGGCTACTATGAAATATTTACTCATGGGTGGGGCAAGCTCTTCTATTCTGGTTCATGGTTTTACTTTATGGATCCGTTGTCATAAGTAAAATTTCAAAAATGGTTAGTTAAGTCATCCTTAGACTTGAGAATACAAACAAGTTCTGGTATGTGTGGATATCACTTTTTAATTCTATGTCAAACGATAACCTGAAAATGGTAGTTATAAAGGCTATTATTGGAAGTGATGTGAAGCAGCATTCACAACACTTGTATTCAACACAAGAGTTTTTCCTCCTTTGATGTGAAAATGATACCTTTGGCGCCTCTCCAGAATTAATCAGATAATTTGTGTGGCGGAACCCAAAGGGTAATGCAAGATGATTCTTGATTACATTTGGTATATCTGAATTAAGTTCTATAACGAGAATCTAAATAGTTAAACTATATGGAATGAGTTAGGATCCATATCTATGGTTTAACGGTATCTGAACAAAAGGATGATTATAGCAAGAGATACATAACCATGCTACTGAGATGTTATGAACTTGATCCAGACATTTCTAGTTTTAAAAACGAATGTGAGTGTTGCTAGACGTTTCCATCGTTAGTATATGTGCTGTCTGCTTATTCCCCCCCCAACTCCCAAGTGGGAGCTGTTGGATTATGGTAGTTGGATACACACCATTACAACTATAAATGTGTGAGCCTATTAGGG
Organism: Tanacetum coccineum; assembly: GCA_026074375.1. Lineage (NCBI taxonomy): Eukaryota > Viridiplantae > Streptophyta > Magnoliopsida > Asterales > Asteraceae > Tanacetum > Tanacetum coccineum. The sequence goes on along the minus strand of BQNB010056421.1, from coordinate 18,624 downwards.
GCACACATGTTAAACACATAAAATGTGTTTAAGCTTCACGTAATGTTTCTAATTGTTAAACTAAGGATCAAAAAACATTCATGACTGTACATTGTGGTTGCATGGTGAGATAACGGCCACATTAAGGTTCTAGAGAGGTGTCCAGGTTCGTCTTTGAGATAAGGGAAATAGTATAGAGTTGTGATAAGGATGGACTTGTAGTTTCCTTATTCTATCATGATTTGGTTTTGGGTTGTATATATATACTCATTCATTCCAGGTTATGGTATACAAAATATACAACAAAATACTCTCCAAAATTAATCTTGGGTCTCCCTTTTTCTCTTCACAGCCGAATAACAAAAACCCTTAATTGGGTTTTTGGATTTCGGTTCTCCATTCCTACTTTCTGTTGATATTCAGTGATCCTTCAAAGGTATAACCAAGTGTGATTTGATCCCACAAGTCTTCCAACAGGTGTAAGATCTTGGTTTGATTGGTTCTCAGGCGCGACGAGCAATAGAAACAAACTAGGGTTTTGTTTCTTTGATTTTCGGTTCATTCTATCTTTTCCAGTTGAACCGAATTTAGTAAAACCCTAGTTTCTCTTGCTGAGTTTTGATACAGTCTCTTGGAGTGATTTTGGTGACTGTTTATCAATGGGTTTTTGCATACAAAGGTTGTATTAGGTATACGTGTAGTTGGACTAGTATCCGGGCGAATTCGTTGGACGTGTTTGTGTGAGCACTCGTAGAGGTGACATCTTAGTCACTTTGTTTCATTACATTTGTTGTTGACTTCAAGGGTTAGTTTTCTATGTTTCCCTTTTGTTTATTTATTGTATGTTAATCATATTCACCTTACTTGATCCATATTCGCTGCGTGCTTGTAGTGTTAATGGTTAACAGTTATTGAAATTCCAACACTTCGAAGGTATTTATAGAATAATATTAATTGTATTATTCCTTAATTCAATGAAGTTTAAAATCATTTACTAATTTGTTCAATGTATTTCCATGTGTAGTTTAACGGATAGATGTTAGATTGTTAATCATGTAAATTCATGAGTTGTTTTTATACGGCCGCATATTGGCTACAGAATGAAGACGGGAAATGGAAAATAAATTTGATATTAGGATTAATTAAAACCCCCCCCCCCCCCCCCCCCCCCCCCCCCCAATTTTTTTTTAAAAAAAAAAAACCTTATCGTATCACGTTAATTGGCTTCTCCTGCTAGATAATCCTGGACACGAAAGGCCTACCGGTAAGTGTGGGCCTTGATCATTTACCTTTTTCAAATGATTTGTACATAAAATAATGTTATTATTGGTATTGTTATTGATGAGGACATGATTCAAGAGCTAGCATAAGAATATATGGATCACTTAGAGCATCACAAGAGTAAGGGTACTGTCAAATAAGTAACCTTAAAGATGAAGAATTTTAATATTAATAATTAAATTATGGTTTCACATATTTTGTTTATTTACTGTTATTTGGTTTCCATATTTTTATTATTTAGCCTTAATATTGTTGACTTTTTCCCCAAGTTTACTTCTATAAATATAAGGCTTGGGTTTATTGTTTAGTAATTCGATATTCAAGAATCAATAAAATTTCACAACTTTTAGTCTTTATTTTCATTGTGCTTCGACTTAAACCCTAGTTAGGGTTTATAGCACGTTTCCGTTCTGCGTCAGTTGGTATCTAGAGCTTGTTATATCCTAGATGGTGGGTGGTGAGAGATTCTCAACCCATACCTAGTAGTGGGTGCAGTCGACTATGAGTGGATATGCGATTCATTATGTCACAATTCTAAATCGCGAGTATGTCCATGTCTTGAAAGAGATACGTTAACGATCGTAGGGTGGTGGAAACCATCCAAATCGTGAGGGTAACGAACGTGGTATCTATAGACCCGTACCAATTTTGAGGGATTCTATGATAATCATGGGCGTAACCAACCTTCAAAACAAGTTTGAAGACATGATGACATGATGTCTTCAGATGAGGATGAAGGAGAAGAAACCATGAATGAGTACAATAAAGGTCCAACGAGAGGCGATCGACCTAGGACTATGGTTGGTCAGGATGTTAATCCTCGTGGGTATGGTGAGCGGCAAAGTTATCTGGTCAAGGTCGAGATTTATAACTTTGATGGAAATCTTGACATTGAGGCAGTGCTAGATTGGTTATATGAGGTCGACAAGTTTTTTGACATCATGGAAGTTCCCGAAGAAGAACAAGTAAAGGTTGTGGCTTATAAGTTATGTAACACCCCCAAATAGGGTCGCAGCAGAAGTGGTCTGAGAGTGTTACTTTGTCACACCCCAAAAATTTCAGGTCAATATTTTAAACTTTTTCGATCATTATCTTTGACTTTTATTCGTTACGTTTGAATCTGGCAGTTTACCGGGAAGTTAACCCGCGTAAAATTGAAAAAACGTCATCGACGCGTTCTGACTTTGGATTTTGATTAGTTTAGATATTATATGAGTTATTTTATCTTTTCTAAGTGTTTTGTAGTTTACGATCACTCCCGGTATTTATTTTTACGCTTTAACGTTTAAACTGCGATTTTCACGTTTTCGACATAACAGAACCCCGGAAACCCGAAATCTTTTCGTGTAAACTTTAGTTATCATCCATCTCATGTCCATAAGTCCAAAAATTTCGTTCACCCTCCCCCTTGTTGTATATTGGACGCCTAAAACCAAACCAAATGCACCTTGAACCTTGAAATTAAATCAAAGGCATCTTTACTTGTCTTATTATGCATGTGTGCATGTAAGTAGTGAAAATGACACATGAGAGGGTCTTTATCATGCACATATCCTCAAGTTAAACCAAGACAAATGATACTTACACACTTGGACCTTATTTGACCAAAATTCAAAATCAAGACCAAGTATAATGAACCAAAGACTAAAAAATGAACCACATTTGACCAAGGTGTACACACACCTTTGGTGTGTGTTGGTCACTATATACTTTAAATCAAGAAACCCTAGACTCTCACTTCTCTTATAAATACCACATTATACCACACTTAGGGTTTCATATTATTTCCAAAGTCACCAACAAAAAATTTCTCTCCCTTTTCCTCCTTTGAAGTCCACGGCCAACAAACACCCTCTTTAGGGTTTTCATATCTTTGATTTCTTGCAAAATCAGCTTATAGGTTCATTTCTAAGAACATCTAAGGTCTGTTCTTTGAAGTATTGGTTTCTTTGATTTAAGGTTTTTCTTCAAGATCTAAGTTAGAGTTTTAAGATTTGTTATTGGGTTGTATAGATCTATTATTTTGGGGTATAGATCTTGTGATTTCTCTACTTGTTCTTCATTCTTGTAAGTGTCTTGAATCTTTTCTTGTGGTTTGCTTATGTTCTTTAATATATGTTCAAGATCCATACATCCATATATTGTGTTTTCATTTTTTTTTTGAAAGATTATAAAACAAGATTTTTTAAATAATGATGTACTAGTTTACTAGTTCAATATTATGTTCTTGGTTAGTTGGGAGTTGAATAAGGAGTTAAACAATAGAAAGAGGGATTATGTAGATTTAGGTAGTGGTTTTGTTGTGGTTTAGTTTTGAATGGAGTAAGGTAGACTAGCATATTGTGATGTTTTGGTGTGATTTTTGAAGCGTTTGCGAAAAATAATGTTGCTGATCCAAATTGGTTTTGAGCGACTTAACAAATGTTTTCATTAGGCGTAAAAGTAGTTTTTGGAGAGCTCGTTTCGAATAGATAGTTTTTCATATATCGCACATTAAAATTGGATTTAAAACGACCAAGTTATAGCCAAATGAAACTTGAAATATTTTTTGACAAAACCGGATGAATAATGTGCTAATGTGAATAGTAAAATGAGTTTTCGGACACTTTCAGACATTTTTGGACGTTCTAAACACTAGCGAAACATATAGTAACACATGCCTATTGATTAGTATCATTTAAAGAAGCCGTTAGCATATATTAGGAAAATCAATAAAGTTACTAAAAATAGTAAGTTTGGTAAAAATTTAGCGGAACGGACTTAGAAGTTAAGTGATTAAGGCTCGTTAGTGCGTTTTGAAAATATGGAAACTTATTAAATATAGGGGACTGTATTAAAGTCCGAAACTAAAAGACTTTTTAAAATAGAAACTTACCTAAAAATAGTACAATTTTGGTTAATCGCCGAAACTAATTGAAAAAACTATATGATTTTATTTCGCCATGATCTTGATAATCAAACAAAGAAACACAAATGGATGTCTTGGTGATGAACATTTGTGCAATCTTGGCATGTTTTTCCGTGTTTCTGAGACCGCAGTATTACTCAGGTCGCGGCTAGTATTTTTATATATCTTTTACTTGCGTGATTTTATCATTGCTCTCTAGCTAGTGTGAGTTCTATTCGCCCATGTTTTACTACTTTTACTTTATTATTTTGGGGTGAGAAACATTCTTGTTTGCAACTATGGAAACAGTTTCTATACGTTTCCTTTTCAGATTACGTGTTGCCTAAGTAGCCGATAGACACTTAATGGCCCGAATTATCAGATACCGTCAATTGCTTAAACGACGTATGGTTAAGTAAAGTGTGAATGTTGTAAATAGATCTACTGGGAGTAATTATCCCTATCCGGGTAAGTAGCGCTTACTAGATTCGGAGGTTCCGAACAAACGGATATATACCATGTCGGATTGTCAATAGGTGATCTTGGTCAGATACCTTTAGGGCGAGTAATTTTATTTGGCCTATAAAATGCTTCCTTTTAAATTGAGCTTCGGTATCATGAGCTTAGCGCAAACGTAAATTTCTTTTTATGTGGAGTTGTATCTATTATAACTGTCACATGCGTACTGTGGACTTGTGGTTCACTTTTAATACTAAATTTCAAACCTATGAATTCACCAACTTTATGTTGACCGTTTTAGCATGTTTTTCTCAGGTGCTTAGCTGTGGATGTCTTTGCTTGCTATTTGGGGCTGCCATGCATTGGACCTATTTTCAAGAATTATTATCTTTTGTTTTTAAATATCGTTGTCAAGCTTTAAAACCTTTAATCGCTTCCGCATTTTATCTTTGGGCCTATGTAAAACTTTATCTATTTTAATTAATGCAACGATGTTGGATTTTCAAACGTACCCTTAGAGGCCGTTCTTTATATCTTGTGTGATGTGTACTATGACGTCACGCCCCCAGACAAGTGTTTCAGTCTAGGCCCCGTTTGGGGTTGTGACAGATTGAATCCCAGATCCCATGGTTTGTAGAGAAACCAGGTAGTAATATTTAATATGGTCTATAACCAGTATGTGATCCTACGTGTTTACTTGCTTACGTATATAATTACTATCGATAAGTATACGAGTATTAAGTATAATACATTTCCATAATTATATTACGTTTATTTTGCTTTAAGTAGATTTTCTCGTTGGTTTTATATAAAAGTTATTTATATAAATAATAGATCTTTCCCCCAAGACACTGTGAGTTACACAATGGTCTCTAAACGTTTCTCAAGACATCGTGAGTGATACGATGGTCATTAAACTTTTAGTAAAATTTTACATATTTACTATTTTACATAACATCGAACTTGTCACTGTCTTCGACTCTATGTTATCATACTATCAAATCCGAAATGCAAGGGAGCCCCGTCGCCCTCACTTTGAAACTCCTAGTCGTCTTCAATTACTGTCACCAGAAGATCTACCGATTAGTTATTCATGACTTTAATACCGTCACTTGCAACTTTCATCTCTTTAGGACACGCACTTTTGGGGAACCAGTCTTACTTTATCTTTATTTTACTTCATCTTAATTTTGATGAGAATGTCGTGGCATCAAGACAAGGATGACTTCTGCGGAGATTTACCAGATTGTAGCTCAACACGTTAGTGATGCTATTGAAGCTATCGCTTTCTACGAGATAAAACTCCGCATGACTCACGAATCCTCGATGAATAGATCATATGACAAGAATACGTAGAAAAGAATGCTAACAACAAGAGGAAGTTTGAGAAAAACCAACCAAGGATAACCGTGTGCCAACGACAACCACACCTGTAAGAACCAAGGGTGACAAGAGGCTTACACTATTGGAATCATGAAAGGAGGGCTTTATGCTGGGAATTACCTTACTGCAACAAGTGTGTTAAGTTGCATCATGTTGGGCTTTGATGTAATGTGAAGTGTAATAATTGTAAGTGGGTTGGCACATGACTAGGGATGTAAGCCAATCCGTATGCTACAATGAACTCAGAGGGAACCCTTACGTGGCAAATCCAAAGAGCTACCATCACTCTGCTCATGAATGTGGAAGGCTAGGGACTTTTTAGGAATGAATGACATGAAGTTGAGAATCGGAACTCAAGTAAACAAATTTGGAATGAAAAAATCACGAGAACATCTAGTGTCGTCAAAGACAAGACAAATGCTTTAGAAGAGATCTTCCCGCATCTTACCTAGTGACCTAATGCAGAATTTTCTTGTAGACTATATAGCATTAGTACTTTTCTATAAATTTTTGTTGTATTTAGTGGATGTTTTGAATTTCCTGTTAATGTATGTGTCATGATTGATGCCCTGGTCTACACTCCTATCATTTCTTATTTATTTATGTAAGCGGGGTGGGGGTACTCTCTTAAATTTATACCATATAATCTATATCAATTCTGATGCTAGCAATTTTATAAACTATTATTGTGACATTTCGTAAGCTATTTTGTAGTCATCCTAATATAAAATATTTTGACTTTTCTTAAAAAATTATTTTACTATCATCTCACAAACTATTTCTAAATAACCAATTTACAAACTTTACTTGTTTTCATTTTTAACTATTTAGGTTGACGTTTATAAACTTTTGCAATAGTTTTATACATCATTTCGCTAAAACATTATAAACTATTTAATATCATTATATCAAAAAGTTTGTAACTTCTTATAAATTATCCTACATGTTACTTCATAATTATCTAGATATCATTTAATGAATGAATTTATTTCCATATTTTTAACTATATTTAGTTATTTTATGAACTTCCCCCCCCCACCCCCCCCCCCCCTTTTTGCTACCCTATTAAAAGTTACTTTACGGTCATCTTTCAAACCATTTCGTTGTCACCTCATGAACTGTTTCGTTGTCATTTATAAACTATTTCGACGTCATCTTACGAACTACTTCATATCTTTTATAAACTATTTCGTTGTCGCAATATAAGCTATTTGATTGTCACCTCATAGACCATTTGTTACCATTTTATAGACCCCTCACTCTTACACTATAAACTGTCACGCGATTTTCTCGAAAACTATTTTGGTATCACCTCTTAAACTATTTCTAATAAGTCTTACAAAATTCTTGTGTGTTATATTAAATTAATATTCTCGTTTGTCTAGAACTATTTTTCTACCTTAGTAAAACAACTTTGTTCTAGTCCTATACAATCTTTTAAAACATAACACTAGTTTGACGAAACGAGCATTTTCCTAGTTAGTACCAATTTTACATAGCTGATAACCTATGTATATTTCATGTAGACCATCCTATGCTAAAGAGTTAAGTCACCTCCAAAATTTTTTTTTGCCTCAATCTATTTTCCATTCTATATTTTTTTCTCTTTTCTCTACAATTTCGATAAGATTTTATCATCTTCATATTTTACCAATATTTTGCGTGCGTGTTTGCGAGTTATGTTTGTCATATGTATCCGTATTAATAAGCTCTGTAACTAAGTATATTTCCTCAATTATTTACCATATAGAGACACACGTTACCATTAGCCAAGAGACGGTCAAGCTCCTTGTAGTCCGTAATTACGGATTTTAAGATTTTAAAACATAATAGACTTATCCTCATTCGTTGGGATAGAATAAAGAAAGTTAGGAAATTTCTTAACCGTCCAAGTTTCTAATGGTCATGAAATAAGGCAAAGGACATAATTTTGCAAGTGCCGAAAACCAAGCCGACAAAAATTTCATACCCACAGTTTTTATCCTTCTAAGTGACATCGTCCCATCTATCTTAGACATTAAGTACCCTATTGAGCTAGTTAACGGAAGGCTAATAGGATCTGATACCGTACTTAGAGACTGTACGTTAGGATTGTTAGGTCACCCACTCAATATTAACCTAATGCCAGTAGAACTTGGTAGTTTTGACGTCATCATCGGCATGGATTGGTTAGCGAACCATCATGCGGTGATTGTTTGCGATGAAAAGATTGTACGGATTCCCTATGGAGACGAAGTTTTGATAGTTCAAGGTGATAGAAGTGGTAAGGGAAAGAAGTCGAAGATTGGGCATTATATCGTGCACTAAAACTCAGAAATATATTAAGAGAGGTTGCCTAATTTTTCTGGCACAAGTTACGAAGAAGGAAACCGAAGACAAGTCAGAGGAGAAGCGACTTGAGGACGTGCCGACTGTACGGGACTTTTTGGAGGTTTTTCCAGAAGACTTGCCTGGATTACCGCCTACGCGACAAGTTGAATTCCAAATCGACTTGGTCCCTGGTGCTACACCTGTGGCACGCGCCCCATATAGAATAGCACCGGCGGAACTGCAAGAATTGTCTACTCAGCTACAAGAACTTTCTGACAAGGGATTTATAAGACTGAATTCCTCACCCCGGGGAGCCCCGGTCTTATTTGTTAAAAAGAAAGATGGATCTTTTCGGATGTGTATCGATTACCATGAGCTGAACAAGCTGACTATGAAGAATCGATATCTACTTCCGAGAATCGACGGCCTGTTTGATCAGTTGCAAGGATCAAGAGTCTACTCAAAGATCAACCTGAGATTTGGTTATCACCAACCCAGAGTTCGAGAGGAAGACATTCTAAAGATAGCTTTTAGGACACGGTACGGTCACTATGAGTTTCAAGTGATGCTGTTTGGACTGACCAACGCACCGGCGGTATTCATGGATCTGATGAATCGAGTGTGCAAACTGTACTTAGATAAATTCATGATCATTTTTATTGATGACATCTTGATATAATCCAAGAGCAAGGAAGAGCATGAGGAACACCTTAAGTTAATCCTGGAGTTGCTTAAGAAGGAAGAATTATACGCCAAGTTTTCAAAGTGTGAATTTTGGCTGTCGAATGTACAATTCCTTAGTCACGTGATTGATAGTGAAGGCATTCACGTGGACCCAGCTAAGATTGAGTCAATCAAGGATTGGGTGTTGCCCAAGACTCCGACAGAGATTCATCAATTTCTAGGTCTTGCTGGCTATTACCGACGATTTATCGAAGGTTTCTCGAAGATTTCCAAACCTTTGACGAAGCTGACTCAAAAGAACGTGAAGTTTGATTGGAGTGAAAAGGCAGAGGCTACATTTCAACTGTTGAAGCAGAAATTGTATAGTGCACCGATCTTATCTTTACCCAAAGGTAGTGAAAACTTCGTGGTTTACTGTGATGCTTCTCGTAAAGGATTGGGCGCAGTTTTGATGCAAAGGGAGAAAGTCATAGCCTACGCGTCACGACAACTTAAGATTCATGAGAAGAATTACACTACACATGACTTAGAGCTTGGAGCTGTAGTGTTTGCTCTCAAAATGTGGAGACATTATTTATACGGCACAAAGTGCGTTGTGTTCACTGATTATAAGAGTTTGCAACATATTCTAGATCAGAAAGAGTTAAACATGAGACAACGTAGATGGTTAGAGCTGTTGAGCGACTACGACTGCGAGATTCTTTATTATCCGGGAAAAGCGAACGTGGTGGCAGATGCCTTGAGCCGAAAGGAACGGATTAAGCCACTACAAGTTCAAGCATTAGTTTTCACGATTGGTCTGAACCTCCCTGTGCGGATCTTAGAAGCTCAGGTTGAGGCAAGAAAGGAGGATAATTATGGAACAGAATATCTGTGTGGTATGATTAAGAAGCTAGAGCAACGTACTGATGGGACGTTATGCTTGAATGAGAGAAGTTGGATACCTTGTCGGGGTAACTTAGGAGAGTTGATTATGCACGAGTCGCATAAGTCAAAATATTCTGTACATCCTAGATCGGACAAGATGTACCAAGATTTAAAGAAGCTGTATTGGTGGCCAAATATGAAGGCTGAGATTGCCACCTACATCAGTAAATGTTTTACTTGTGCCAAAGTCAAGGCTGAATACCAAAAACCATCTGGTTTGTTGGTTCAACCTGTGATCACATTATGGAAGTGGGAGAACATTACTATGGATTTCGTTACTAAGTTGTCAAAGACATCGTCTTGTCAAGATACAATTTGGGTAATTGTAGACCAACTCTGCTCATTTCTTACCAATGAAGGAAACCAACTCAATGGAGAAGTTGACGAGACAACACTTGAAGGAAGTAGTCTCGAGGCATGGAGTGCCAGTTTCGATTATTTTTAATCGAGACAGTAGGTTTACATCTTATTTCTGGAAATCACTGAATGAAGCCCTAGGTACTCAATTGGATATGAGTACGGTTTACCATCCATAGACTCATGGTCAGAGTGAGAGAACCATCCAAACCTTGGAGGACATGCTACGTGCTTGTGTGATTGATTTTAGGAAAGGTTGGGATAGACACCTACCTTTGGTGGAGTTTTCCTACAACAACAGTTATCACACGAGTATCAAAGCTGCACTGTTTGAAGCTCTCTATGACTGAAAATGTCGATCGCCTATTTGTTGGGCTGAGGTTGGAGACGCTTAGCTCACTGGTCCGGAAATTGTTCATGAAACAACTGAGAAGATCATTTAGATCAAGAAGCGTATTCAAGCTGCACGAGATAGACAGAAAAGCTACGCCAAAGTAAATGGTTTTGGTCCCCTCCCTTTTGTCCCTAGTTTCGACCGAACCACATGGACCATGGGTTCATGGTTTTCATTTTCTTGTTAGTCACCCACCAAGCTATTGTTCACTCTTTGTCTAAACCCTAAGTCTTTTTGGCACTATATAAACATCCTTAACTCATTCTAGGTCATTTCATTCACACACATAAGCTCAACAAAAATTTCTCTTCTCTCTTGTCTCCTCCTAGCCCACGAAACACACACAAACATACACACAATCTATACTTTTGATTTCTACCAATATTCACACATCCTAAACTTCATTTTATCAAGATCCAAGGTTATTCCAAGAAGGTTTTCATTTGATTTCAAGGGTCTTTCAAGAGTTTATAAACTAGGGTTTCAAGATTTGTTGTTGGGTTTTATAGATCTAGTATTTTGGGGTATAGATCTTGTGATTTCTCTACTTGTTCTTCATTCTCGTAAGTGTCTTGAATCTTTTATTGTGGTTTACTTATGTTCTTTCATATATGTTCAAGATACATACATTCATATGTTGTGTTTTAATTTTTGAAAGATTATAAAACAAGATTTTATAAACAATGATGTTATTTTGTTTCACTAGTTAAATATTATGTTCTTGGTGAGATGAGAGTTAGATGAGAGTTGAAACAATGGAAATGAAGGGATTAGGTTAATTTTAGGTGTGGTTTTGTTGTAGATTAGTTGTGAATGGAGATTAGGCTAGACTAGGCACTATTGTGAAGTTTGGTGTGATTTTTGGAAGTGTTTGTGAAAAAGGTAGTTGCTGATCCGAAATGGTTTTGAGGTTTTGAGCGACTTAGGAATGTTTTCATTAGGCGTAAAAGTAGTTTTTGGAGAGCTTGTTTGGAATAAATAGTTTTTCATATATCGCACACTAAAATTGGACTTAAAACGGCCAAGTTATAGCCAAATGAAACTTAAAACATGTTTTGACAAAACCGAATGAATAGTTGCTGATGTGAATAGTAAAATAGGTTCTCGGACATTTTTGGACTTTCTAAACACTAGCAAAACATATAGTAACACATATTTAATGATTAGCATCATTTAATGACGTCGTTAACATATTTTAGGAAAAGCATTAAAGTTACTAAAAATAGTAAGTTTGGTAAAATTTAGCGAAACGGACATAGAAGTTAAGCGATTAAGACTAGTTAGTGCGTTTTAAAAATATGGAAACTTAATAAATATAGGGGACGGTATTAACGTCTTGAAACTAAAAACTTTCTCAAAATAGAAACTTACTAAAAATAGCAATTTTTGGTTAAACGCCGAAACTTAACGAAAAACTCGATGATTTTATTTTGTCTTGATTTGATAATAAAATCAAAACAAACACACATGGATGTCTTTTTGGTGATGAACATATTGTGAAATTCTTGGCATACTTTCCGTGTTTCTAAGACGCGTTATTATTCTAGGTCGCGGCTAGATTTCTATATCATCTTTTACTTGCGTGATTTATCAATTGCTCATCTTGCTAAGGTGAGTTCATAGCCCCATATTTTACTATCTTTACTTTATTACTTTGGGGTCAGAAACATTGCTTGTTTTTAAACTATGGACATAGTTACTTTACGTTTCCTTTTCCTGATTACGTATTGCCTAAGTAGCGAATAGACCACTAATGCCTGAACTATCATGAACCGTCAATTGCTTAACCGACTGATTGGTTAAGTAAGCGCAAATGTTGTAACTAGATCTATTGGTACTAATTATCCCTATCTGGGTGAGTAGCGCTCACTACTAAAGGGGCTCCCGATAAACAGCGTCGGATTTCACTAGGTGATCTTGGTCAGATACCTTTAGGGAAAATTAATTCTTGTTTGGCATATAATATGCTTCCTTTTAAATTGAGCTTCGGTGTCATGAGCTTAGCGCAACAGTAAATACTTTTTATGTGAAGCTGTATCTGTTATAACCGTCACGTGCGTACTGTGAACTTGTGGTCCAATTTTAATACTAAATTCAAACCTATGAATTCACCAATTTTATGTTGACATTTTAGCATGTTTTTCTCAGGTGCTTAGCTATGAATGTCTTTACTTGCTTTATGGTGTTGCCATGCCTTGGGCCGATTTTCAAGACTTATTAATATGTATGTTAACATCGTTGTCAAACTTTAAAACATTTTATTCGCTTCCGCATATTATCTTTGAACTTATGTAAAACCTTAACTATTTTAAATTAATGAAACGATGTTGGATTTTCAAACGTACCTTTAGCGGTCGTTCTTTGTATCTTGTGTGATGTATATTATGACGTCACGCCCCCGGACACGTGTTTTCGTCCAGGCCCCGTTTGGGGGTGTGACAGATTGGTATCCAGAGCCAAGGTTATAGAGAACCAAGTAGTATATTTAGGTCTGGTCTATAACCAATATGTGATCCTACGTGTTTACTTGCTTACGTATATAAGTACTATCGATAAGTATACGGGTATTAATTATAATACACTTCCATAATTATATTACGTATAATTTTGCCATGACTATACCTTACATCTATATTTTTCCTGCATTGCACGCATTGGCATGGTTTCATAGAAAAAGGATTTATATAAACACTTGCTTATGCAGGTTATGGCAGCTCTAGTTATTTCTATTTCTTTGGACGTATCAGTCGAGAGAGTGGGATCCTCTTTTCCGCGAGTTATCCTTATCGGTTCTATTCCTGTTGAGGTTCCGGTTGCATCGGGGGTTGGGGCGGCTGCAGTTGCCTCACCCGTCGGGGTGCTCGAGCTTGATACTCCTCATCGTTAGAGGTTGATCCATTAGAGAGTTCACCACCTCCCGTATCTGTAGCTCCTATGGTTTTACCTTTTTGTGTTCAGATGATTCAGAGTCAGATACTGAGATACCTGAGAGGTATGTATCACCTACATGTCATGAGGCTATGCTTACTAGATGGAGGAGTAGAGTTGCATTACGATCATCATCACCTACTACTTATACTCTAAAGATCAATATCACTTCTATTTTACCCGCACCATCTGCTATTGTTACACCATCATCCGAGTTTCCACTTGCACCTGTTGATGCACCACCCGAGATTCATCGACGACGAGTTATTCTTATCCGACCCGAAGAGGACATTCCTATTGGTCGACTTTACCGTACTCATCCTGGTGGGCCATGTAGGGCATTGACCGCGAGGAAGTCTGTTAGACCCTTATTATCTCATCGTTTAGCATTAAGGTACACATCACATCACTTTGATCATTTTACTTCCGGATCATCATCGAGTCATTCATCTTCGGATCATTCATCATTTGGGCATTCTATTTTGGGTCATTCCTTATTCGGACATACACCACCAGATACCACCGATGCTGATTCATCTACACCACCAAGATTTGTTCATCCATCACTTGCTAGGACTCTACGGTGTAGCGAGGCCTATCTTTATTGGAGGTCTGCCCCATTATCTACCATGTATCCACCAACGACATCTGAGTCATCAGTTGGGGATTCTTCTTCTGAGTCATCTGCTAGACCATCTCGCAAGAGATGTAGGTCCCCTGCTGCTACCGTAACTTCATCTATCCATGCTACGCGAGCTTTAGTTCCTTCTTGTGCCGATCTTCTTCAACCTTACAAGAGGTTTAGGGATTCTATTTCACCAGAGGATAGTGTTGAGGAGGACATTGATATGGATGTGTTAGAGGACATTGAGGCTGATGCTACAGCTATTGAGGTTGCAGTAGATAGGGATGTTGAGGCTGGGGTTGATACAGGTATTGATATGGAGGTCGATGTTGGGATTGATGTAGAGGAAGAGGTTGAGGACAAGGTCGAGTCCAGTGATAGAGGTACTATGGAGGTTGGAGTGGATGTAGCTGCTGGGATTGATATCCCTGATGGTACGCTTATGCCCGATGCTGTAGAGCGTTTAGAGCAGGTTGAGGAGGGTTTGCATGATATTTATGATCATGTTATAGAGATACCACTTCAGAGGATAGAGGACATTGAGACAGGACATAGAGAGTTAGAGTCGAGGAATTTGATTGCTGGTGGAGAGAGAGCTAGCTTACTTGAGCAGGTTGCGTCCTTGGAAAGGAGCAACATGAGACTTCGAGACACCATGATGATGGAGAGAGCGAGAGCCGACAGGTTTCGGCGTCGCGTAAGATTTATGAAGAGTGAGCTTAGGCAGATCCATAGGTTCTGCTACTATGACAGGATGCAATTTAGGAGATTGGAGACATTTGCTGTGAGGCGTTTAGGTTTTCGTCCATGATATTGTGTGAGGAATTTAAGCTAATAGTAGAACCAGTTGTTAGTAATAGTTCTAGCGTAAATCAAGTTCCCCATTATAGGTTGAATGTAACCGACTAATGCTTTTATATATGATATGAAAAGCTTGTTTTGATTCTCTCGCGTATTCATCTTTATTGTTATTTACTTGTTCTGGCAAAACATGTTCTATTGTATTTTTCTATATAAATCTTATTTACCATTTATAGTGGCTATATTTCGTATCAAATCTCACCATGTGGTATGTCTTGTACTATAGAATATGACTATCACCCATTCTGGTATGACCCAAAGGCAATCGAAGAACTCGTTAACCGACGAGTGGAGGAAGCGTTGGCTGCTTATGAGGTGAACCGTGCCGCAAATGCTCTCAAGGCTGAAAGTCAAAGCCAAAACAACAGTGACGGTGATAATGGAAATGGTGGAAATGGAAATCCAAATGAGAATAAGAGAGGTGCTAGGCCTGTTGCTCGAGAGTGTACATACCAAGACTTCATGAAGTGTCAACCACTCAACTTCAAGGGAACGAAAGGAGTTGTCGGGTTGATAAGGTGGTTTGAGAAGATGGAAACAGTGTTCCATATCAGCAATTATCCAGAGAAATACCAAGTCAAGTATGCTACTTGCACACTGTTAAACAGTGCTCTAACTTGGTGGAACTCACATAAGAGGACCGTTGGAACTGAGACTGCATTCGCCATGTCATGGAGAGAGCTCATGAAGTTAATGGCTGAAGTGTACTGCCCAAGAAATGAAATTCAAAAGATGGAGTCTGAGCTGTGGAATTTGACCGTGAAGAACAATGATTTGGCTACTTATACTTAGAGGTTTCAAGAGTTGACTATGATGTGCACCAAGATGGTCCCCGAGGAGGAGGATCGGGTTGAGAAATTCATTGGAGGTCTCCCCGATAACATCCAAGGGAATGTAATTGCTGCTGAACCTACAAAACTCCAAGATGCTGTTCGTATAGCCAACAACTTAATGGACCAAAAGTTAAAGGGATATGTTGTGAAAAATGCTAAAAACAAAAGAAGGTTGGAGGTTAATCAGAGAGACAACCGTGGACAGCAACCACCATTCAAAAGGCCAAATGTTGGAGGTCAAGATCCTATACGGCTGGCAACAATGAGAGAAAACCGTATAATGGACCGTTGCCTCTCTGCAACAAGTGTAAGCTTCATCATGAAGGGCCATGCACTGTGAGATGTGGAAAGTGTAACAAGGTTGGGCATTTGACCCGGGATTGTAAGGTCACAAATTCCACTACTTCTACTCAGAGGGGTCAAGTAGTGAATCATAGAATTTTAACTTGTTTCGAGTGTGGAAGGCAAGGACACTACAGGAGTGATTGCCCAAAGCTGAAGGATCAAAACTGTGGAAACAAGGTTGGAAATAAGAATGGTGTTGGTGAAGCAAGAGGAAAGGCATATGTGCTGGGTGGAGGAGAAGCTAACCCCGATTCAAATGTCGTCAAGGGTACGTTTCTTCTCAATAACCATTATGCTTCTATGATATTTGATTCAGGCGCCGATCGAAGTTTTATGTCAACTACTTTTAGTACTTTGCTTGATGTAACCCCCGATACTTTAGACGTTAGCTATGCTGTCGAATTAGCCGACAGAAGAATTTTTGAAACTAATACCGTACTTAGAGGCTGTACGTTAGGATTATTAGGTCACCCATTCAATATTGACCTAATGCCAGTAGAACTTGGTAGTTTTGACGTCATCATCGGCATGGATTGGTTAGCGAACCATCATGCGGTGAACGTGTGTGATGAAAAGATTGTGCGAATTCCCTATGGAGATGAAGTTTTGATAGTTCAAGGTAATAGAGATGGCAAAGGAGAGAAGTCAAAGTTGAGCATTATATCATGCACTAAGACTCAGAAACATATCAAGAGAGGTTGCCCAATTTTTCTGGCACCAGTTACGAAGAAGGAAACCGAAGACAAGTCGGAGGAGAAGCGACTTGAGGACGTGCCGATTGTACGGGACTTTCCAAAAGTCTTTCCAGAAGACTTTCCTGGATTACCGACTATGCGACAAGTTGAATTTCAAATCGACTTGGTCCCTGGTACTGCACCTGTGGCACGCGCCCCGTATAGATTAGCACCGTTGGAACTGCAAGAACTGTCTACTCAACTGCAAGAACTTTCTGACAAGGGATTTATAAGACCGAGTTCCTCACCCTGGGGAGCCCCGGTTTTGTTTGTCAAAAAGAAAGATGGATCTTTTCGGATGTGTATTGACTACCGCGAGCTGAACAAGCTGACGGTGAAGAATCGATATCCACTTCCGAGAATCGACGACTTATTTGATCAGTTGCAAGGGTCAAGAGTCTTCTCTAAGATCGACATGAGATCTGGTTATCACCAAATCAGAGTTCGAGAGGAAGACATTCCAAAGACGGCGTTTAGGACTCGCTATGGCCACTACGAGTTCCAAGTAATGCCTTTTGGATTGACTAACGCACCGACAATATTCATGGACTTGATGAATCGGGTGTGCAAACCGTACTTAGATAAATTCGTGATCGTTTTTATTGATGACATCTTGGTCTACTCCAAGAGCGAGGAAGAGCACGCAGAACACCTTAAGTTAATTTTGGAGTTACTTAAGAAGGAAGAATTGTACGCCAAGTTTTTGAAATGCGATTTTTGGCTGTCAAGGGTATAATTTCTTGGTCACGTGATTGATAGTGAAGGCATTCACGTAGACCCAGCTAAGATTGAGTCAATCAAGGATTGGGCGTCGCCCAAGACTCCGACAGAGATTCATCAATTTCTAAGTCTTGCTGGCTATTACTGACGATTTATCGAAGGTTTCTCGAAGATTGCCAAACCTATGACGAAGTTGACTCAAAAGAACATGAAATTTGATTGGAGTGAAAAGGCAGATGCTGCATTTCAACTGTTGAAGCAGAAGTTGTGTAGTGCACCGATCTTGACTTTACCCGAAGGTAGTGAAAACTTTGTGGTTTACTGTGATGCTTCTCGTAAAGGATTGGACGCAGTTTTGATGCAAAGGGAGAAGGTCATAGCCTACGCGTCACGCCAACTTAAGATTCATGAGAAGAATTACACTACACATGACTTAGAGCTAGGAGCTGTAGTGTTTGCTCTCAAAATGTGGAGACATTATTTGTACGGCACAAAATGCGTTGTGTTCACTGATCATAAGAGTTTGCAATATATTCTTGATCAGAAAGAGTTGAACATGAGACAATGCAGATGGTTGGAACTGTTGAGTGACTACGACTGTGAAATTCGTTATCATCCGGGAAAAGCGAACGTGGTGGCAGATGCCTTGAGCCGAAAGGAACGGAACAAGCCACTACGAGTTCAAGCTTTGGTTTTGACGATTGGTCTGAATCTTCCCGTGCAAATTTTAAACGCTCAGGTTGAGGCAAGAAAGGAAGAGAATTATGGAACCGAAGATTTGGGTGGTATGATTAAGGATCTTGAACCCCGTGCTGATGGAACATTATGTTTGAGGAATAGAAGTTGGATACCTTGTTTTGGTGACTTAAGAGAGTTGATTATGCATGAATCGCATAAGTCAAAATATTTGATCCATC
>BQNB010056420.1:0-35695 GCA_026074375.1 Tanacetum coccineum | reverse complement strand
GATGCAATGCACAACCTTCCCAGCTACTCAGGCTTCTCTCAAAAGAAGTTTGTTTCATTTCTCACGAAGTACAACACACTTCTATCGACTATCTCATTTTGAGATTGTTGATATTGAAAAGGTGGCAGTCCGCTCCAACCTCCGATCACCAAATAACATAAGTGCACTTATAGAGTCTAGAACAAATGAGGTCTATCAATAAATCTCATTAGGACACAATTCCATATACACTTGTTGTTCATCATCAAGAACACAAGTTGTACAAGAGTCTAATACAGACGCTTATATAATATGTGTGTATTAATGAGAATTGACAGATGCTTTTTGAAAACATAAAAACTTTTGATATGTTTAAAAATCTTTATTCATTAACATGTCGACTGATTTTCAAACAAGTTTTCAATCTCATGTCCATTATGCCAGCCTCAAAAGGGCATCTGGGCATAGGAAGACTGAACACGTATTGATGGCTCAATTAGTGAGACAGTAACTCACAGATTCACTCTTACCATGTTGTCTGCTTTAAGACGCTTCGGTAACAAGAACGGCTAGTGCAGCCGCAAAACCCTGTCAAGGAGATTCTTTTTAAACTCTACCTGATTGCAGGCAGTATTTATACTGATTAACGGGGAACCGTGGTTATTGCAACCATATTCGACAAAATGACAAAGACATATTCATCCATATCTGTTGTTTATTACTAACTTAAACATGTAGGACTAGTCGATGGCGTTCCCACCATATTCCAGCTGAGTCGAAGTCAAGGCTACATACTCATTCACAAAGTTCAAGGATACATTCAACTACATTAATCAAAACTTAATGACAATTCTAAATTCCAAAGATACACTTTCGTAAGCTCTGATAAACAATAACTTCCTCAAAGAACGTCAAGTATATGATTTCAAATAGATCAAGTCACAAGGTCTATGTTGAGGAAGATTGTCAGCCTTCAAGTGATGTCAAAGGATGAGTATGTTGGTAAGAAGTGTTCTAGTCAAGAAGTATCCAAGATTATCTCAAGGCTAAAGATCAAGATATCAAGTTTAAAGTTAAAAGATATCACGTCAAATATCAAGATCCAAGATCACAAGCATGCAAAAGGAACTGCAAAAGAATTCCCAAGAATACAAGGCTCTAAGATTCAAGACGTCACAAGAAGTGAAGCCATAAGTGCAATGACCACCCCTTAAGGGGAGATTGTTAGCCTACATTTTTAGTGAAGTGATGGTCATTAATTATTCCCGAACCTTGTATAGGCTTATTATAGTTTACGGGAATTACTTAATCTAATTGGGCCTAAGTTTCGGGCTTAAAGCCCATTAGTTAACAAGCCCGGCCCATGGAAGCTCACTTAGAATCCCATGGTCGGCCACCCTTAACTATAAATACCCCCTCCTAGTATGTTAGGAGGGGTTGGATGTTCTTGCTTGTTTTATGAGTATTGCTACATTCCTTCTACTCTTCCTCTTTCTCTCTCTAATTTCTATATTCTTCTACTTGTGTTCATGTTATGATATGGATTAGACAATCTTACAAAAAGAGAAAATTTCAAATGACTCCAAAGATATCCAAGCCACTATGGAACAACGAATTAAGATTCTTGAAAACAATTTCAAACGAGCTGAAGCTCAATACGTTAATCTTGATCTTAAAATGCAACATTATAAAGAAAAAATGGCTTGTGATGTTTCTTGGAAGTCAAGGATGACAAAGTTGAGTGATGAAAACGTTTTGCTAAAAACTCAAGTTGAATTTGTTGTTCAAGAAAGAGAAAATATAAAACTTGAATTTCAAAAGCAATTTAATTCAATAGAAGCAACACGGGTTTAACATCAACAAGAAGTCAATGAGTTAATTGAGCATGTTAATCAAAAGACATATGCTTATGCTGATGTGCATGCTAAGAACCAAGATCTTTTGATAACTATTTATGAACTCAAAGCAAAGCTTGTTGAACAAGCAAAGAACGTGAATACTAAGTTTGAAAAATCTGCAACTTTAGAGAAACTAGTTTGTGTTACACCATTGAACAAAAACAAAGATTTAAAAGCTACAATAGTTTCTAAGGTTGAGATAAAAACAGATAAGTCAAAACCAGTCACTTCACGGTCTACATCTAAAAACGAGCAAAGTCAGAAAAAGAATGCGAATGTAATCGCAAGGGGCATGTATAGAATCACAAAAGCAGAAACAAAAACGCTAGTAGATAAAACTAACAAGTTTTCTTGTAATTCTATAGGAGTAGCAAGTTCTAGTAGTGTTAGCATATCAGAGTCTAAGGACACGAGAGTCTTGCTGAACACTAAGTCTAAGCGTACTTCTAAGGATGGCAAGAAATCGTAAAGTAGTTTTACTTTAGTTGCTAATAAGAATGATACACTGAATTTGAATGTTTTTTATTCAAAAATAAATGTATTAAAAGCTAAGACTGTAAATGCTGTTCATGATGGTTTGAATTTTGTATGTGTTTCTTGTGGCAAAGATTTTTTTATGATTTCTCATGATAAATGTGCTGCTCGTTATGCTTTGTCATTGAATTCTAGAGTAAAAAGAGCCTTCTTCACCTCCCCTGTAGCCGTAAAATCTAGTCAAATAGGAGCTACCCATGTAGTTGTAAAATCTAGGTTTAGTGTTGCTACACCACCAAAAGCAACAACCAGGGTCTCTAGTGCATTGCCACTAACTCCAGAATCTAGGCAAAGTCAGTCACTTAGCACTTACATGAAAAACAAGATCAAAACAAGTAGGAAGTGGCAAAAGTGGTTTGAGCACCAATCAAGCTTTAATTGGTCACCCAAGAGCTCAAATGCCAAAACATCACCACACGTGTCTAAGAGTAATACTAGTCATAGAACTAACTCTAAAACACCAGTTACTACTCAAAAATAGGTAGCCAAATTGTCCACTCCTCTATCTAAATTTGTTTCATGTAATGCAGGTGATCCAAATTGTCCTTTGGATTGTTGATAGCGGATGTTCAAAGCATATGAATGGGAATCTAAAACTGCTAAGAAATTTCATTGAGAAATTCATGGGTACAGTCCGCTTTGGCAATGATAAATTCGCTGCAATCACTGGGTATGGAGATTATTTTGAAGGAAATCTCACCATATGTCACGTGTATTATGTTGAAGGCCTCAGACACAATCTTTTCTCGATTGGACAATTTTGTGATGGAGATCTTGAAGTAGCCTTTCGTTCAAACACTTCTTTAGAATTTGGAGGGTGGAGATTTACTTACTGGTTATCGCGTATCTAATCTCTATAGCATCTCCATTTCTAAAATGGCAGCTTCATCTCTAGTTTATCTAATGTCCAAAGCCACATCAACAAAATCATGGTTATGGCACCGACGATTTTCTCATTTGAATTTTGGTACCATTAATCAACTCTCCAAAAACTAACTAGTTGATAGGCTTCTGAGATTTAAGTATGACAAAGATCACTTATGTTATGCTTTTGAGAAAAGAAAGAGCAAAAAGGCCACATTTCCATTTAAGTTGGTTGCACAAATTTCAAACTTGAATCACTTCATATGGATTTGTGTGGGCCAATGAGGGTTGAAACCGTTAATGAGAAATGATATATTTTGGTGATTGTCGATGACTACTCTCGATATTCCTAGGTGTTTTTTCTTCGAACAAAAGATGAGACTCCAAAAATAATTATGAAGTTCATTACTCATATTCAATGGAATATGAAGGCTCAAGTCCTGAAAATCCAGTCTGATAATGGAACTAAGTTAAAAAATGCAATACTGAAGTCGTCTTATGAAAAGCTAGGCATTCTGCATCACACGTCAATTGCTCAAATGCCTCAGCAAAATGGTGTTGTTGAACGCAGAAATAGAACACTTGTCGAGGCTGCAAGAACAATGCTTATCTTTTCAAAGCTACCAGAATTCCTATGGGCTGAAGCAATTTCCACAGCTTGTTTTAATCAAAATCGCTCTCTTGTACATCCCCGGTACAATAAAATGCCATATGAGCTAATTAAGGGTAGAAAACCCAATGTTCAATACTTTCATGTGTTTGGTTCCTTATGTTATCCGACAACTGATCGTGATGATCTTGGGAAGATAAAGCCTAAAGCAGACATTGGTATCTTTGTTGGTTACTTTGAGTTATCAAGTGGGTTTCACATTTATAACCGCAGAACAAGGAAAGTAATAGAAACCATCCATGTCAAATTTGACGAACTCACAATAATGGCTTCTGAATGCAACAATTCAGGACCAAGTGTTAACTGCTTGAATTTTCAAGACTCATCAAAAGAAATGAATGATATACCATCACAACAAGACTTGGATAACTTGTTTGGTCCTCTATACAAAGAATACTATGTGCCGAGAGCTCCAAAAGTGTCAAATAATTCCGCTGCAAATACTCTTGATACTGAAGACACTCCATCATCTTCTTCAATCATTGTTGAAGATAGTGATGCTCCTCAAATAGTAACCTCATCAGAAGAACCAATCGCATAAGAATCCTCAAATCTAGTCTTGAATACACATTCTGATGAACAAATTCAAGAAGACGATGCAAAACTTGATGGGAATACTAACATGCATTCTTTTGAAACTCTTGCATTCGAAGAAGTTGAGTCAACTTCAAACTATCAGGACCCGTAAAAAATGCACGAGTTCCACCAACAACATCGCTACACTGATGGCCATTTTGGACATAATAAAGATATGTGATTTCTCACATATCACCCTTCTAAGCCAGTGACAACAAGAAGTAGACTCTGAACCGATGTAGAGCTGTGTATGTACGCACTGAGTACTACTGAACCTAAAAACATCAAGGAAACTATGCTTGATCATAGCTGGATCGAATCAATGCAAGATGAACTCAATCAGTTCAAACGCTTAGATGTGTGGGAACTTGTTCCATTACCTAATGGCAAAAATGTCATTAAGGTAAAATGGCTTTGGAAAAACAAGACGGATGCTGAAAACACGATTATTCAGAATAAATCACGTCTTGTTGCAAAGGGTTATAGTCAACAAGAAGGAATAGACTTTGAGGAGTCATTTTCTCCAGTGGCACGACTAGAAGTTGTTTGAATGATTCGTGGCTTACGTGACTCACAAGAACTTTACAATATACCAGATGGATGTGAAGACTGCCTTCCTCAATGGTCCACTGAAAGAAGAAGTTTTTGTAAGTCAGCCAGACGGATTTGTAGATCCAGACTTTCCTAATACTATCGTCTTAAGAAAGCTCTATACGGTCTCAAACAAGCCCCTCGAGCATGGTATGACAAGATTTCCTCTTTCTTGATTGAACACAATTTCACAAAAGGTATTGTTGTAATCCAACACTGTTCATACGAAGACACGGGGATGGCATTTTATTAGTTCAAATATATGTCGATGATATTATTTTTGGTTCAACAAATCTAGTTTTCTAAAATAGATTTGCAAAACTAATAAAATATAACTTTGAAATGTCAATAATGGGTGAAATGAAGTTCTTCCTAGGACTTCAGGTTCATCAATCCCCTCGTGGAATCTTCATAAACCAATCACAATACACTATGGAGCTTCTTAAAAAATATGGGATGGAAAAATGTGATGCTATTACAACACCAATGGCTACAGCCAGACTCGACGCAGATTTACAATGAACCTCAACTGATCAGACTAAATACCGTAGTATGATTGGGGGTCTCAAGTATCTCACTGTAAGTCAACCAGACATTGCCATTGCAACATTTGTCTGTGCAAGATATCAGGCACGACCAATTGAGAAACACCTCCAAGAGGTCAAAAGGATCTTTCGTTACCTTAGACAATCCATTAACATGGGTTTGTGGTACTCGAAGGATTCTGGATTTGAGCTAATTGCATATTCAGATGCAGACTTAGCAGGGTGTCATGATGACTTCAAAAGCACATCCGGAGGAATTCAATTTCTAGGAGACAAGCTAGTCAGTTGGTCGTCTAAAAAGCAAGATTGTACATCTATGTCAACTACGAAAGCGGAGTACGTATCTTTATCAGCATGATGCGCACAAGTCATTTGGATGAGGACGCAATTGCTTGATTATGGATATCGTTACACCAAAATTCCAATATATTGTGATTTAAAGAGTGCAATTGACATATCATGTAATCCAGTACAACATTCTCGTACAAAGCACATCAACATCCGATATCATTTTATCAAGGAGCATGTTGAACATGGTACAATTGAACTTTACTTTGTCGGGACGGAATACCAGCTTGCTGATCTATTTACAAAATCCCTTCCAAAAGAAAGGTTTGAGTATTTAGTTCACAGGATTGGTATGCGATGTATGACTCTAACACAGTTGGAACGTCTCGTAAAGTTATCTTCTTGAAAAGAAAAAGATCATACATCAAAATCTTTGTAAATACATTCAAAAACAAAATAAAAAGGTAAAAAATACAATGAAAACTAAAAAAACACACACAAAAATATTGTGATTTTCTTTTCAAAATATTAAAAACAAAATACAAAATTTGAAAAACACAAAAATATAATTTAAATGATGCAAACACATATCTTCTCCGACTTATCAGTTTAGTGATGCTGTTTTCACAAATTGTGATTTTCAAAAGCTTTTAATGCATCATTAACTGAGAGGGAGTTATTCATTCATCAAAATAATTTGTCATCGATAAATTATGTGTTTTGTAATTATTTTAATTACTTTTATTAAAATTAACCTAATTTAGTTTAAGTGTTTAGTTACTTTTAATTGTTGCTTTTATTTAGTAGTTATAGATACTCAAAAATATCTTTTCTCTCATTCAAATCATAATCCAAGCTAAAGCAAGGTTTCAATTTCACAAGTCGTTGGGGAAACGACCCGGGTGATCATTCTTCCCGGTTAAATATACGTATTATATATTATATATATCTTTTAGAGTGAGCTTTGCTTAAGGAGGACTTTAGGAAAGTTCTTAATTGCTCTTTTGGAATATTATTATATATTTTATAGTGTATAAAAACTGCAATCAATTTATCAAAATCTTCTCAAGCGTGTTCAGAGCTACAGAATTAATTAATTCTCAAATAAGTTATTTAACTAGATATTTAATTAAGGGGGAGTTATAAATTTTTCAGTCACTTCATCATCAGAAAATCAAAAATGAGATTTAAATGTACAAATAACAATCTTTTGAACAAATTTTTATCTAAAAGGGAAGAAATTTCAAATGAATATTTGTTCAAGGGGGAGTTATAATTTCTTTTGTTAAATAAAGGGATGTTAATTGCAAAAATAACTCAAAGATTTAATTTGGAAAATAGTTTAACTCCAAAGGGGAATTTATGAAACTATTTTGGCTTCAAAAGTATACAAAAGAAAGGATAGAGACTGAAAATGCCAAAATCTCAAACTTATTTTTCGTACATTGATGTAGCAAATTTAATACACACGTATAGTATTAATCCCGTAAGAATTCTTTCCAAAATACTTCTCAAACAAGAGAAATATAAGGTAAAAATCTCACTAAAGAAAACACAATTTGTATATTTTTATCCGGGAAGTACTTTTCCTCGGGTCGTGTCCCAACGAAATCGTGAATTGAGAATTTAGGAATAATTCGGATTCGAGTTAAGAATGATAAAGGATTTTTGAACTTTGATTATACTACAAATAAATAAGAACGAATTAAGAACAAATTAACTAAACTCGAAATTTAAAAATGCGCGAAAAGTAAAACGCAGCTAAAAATGAAATTTAAAATCTAAAGGACAACGGACTTTTAACAAACTTTATACCTAAAAATCACAAATTTAAAAAGAAAATTTTAGGAAAAAGAATTGGAATTTTTTATCTATTTTTGAATTTTTTATGAATTTTCAAAGATTAATGAATTAATCAAAAATAAACTTTTTCTAAAAATTATCACTAAAATTTTTCTTTTATTTTTCAAAAATACTAGATTTAAAAAGAAAATTATTGCAAAAAGAATTTTAATTTTTCAACTCTTTTTCTATTTTTTATGAATTTTCTAAGAAAAAGAAATTAACTAAAATCTATTTTAATTCCTAGAAAATACAATTTTAATGAGAAAAATATAGAAAAATGGTTTTTAAACTCTAAAAAGGTGCAGAAATTTTATAGAACAAAAAGCCCCAAATTTTAAACTCTAATTAAACCCTAATTTGTTCAATTAAAACATAAACCCTAAATTTATAAAACTAATTACTAAAATATTAAATCTAATTATTAACCTATAAAATACAGGGTAGAAATTGAAAGAAAAGAAAGAGAAGGGTAGGCGGGCGAACTTGTGTAAATTTACACTATAGACTAAACGGGTAACCCTACACTATGAGAAAATAACAAAACAAACCCTACGCTTATGGCTTAATTTTGGCTTATTAAAAATTGATTTTCAGCTAAAACTTAAAACTACAAAGTTGCTAAGGAGCTTATTCTCTACAACATTAATGAAGACAACTTTAGCTTTTAACCAATCAATAAGCTACAAAATAAGCAAATCATAATCTGTTACAGAAAGTGCTTGTTTAATAAGCTTTTTGGATTTTGGCTTATATTTTGCTTATTACTTGATGAAATCTAAAAACAAAAGAAGCTAATTGATGTTTAAGATGTGTATTAAAAGTATTTAAACTAAAATTACTCTAGTTATTAACAAATTTAACAAGAAAATTAAGATGAAAAAGTGCAAGTTTTATTTAAGCTGTTTTTGAGCTTTTTTCAAATAAGCTAACAGGCTTATTACTAAACCTTAGATGCTGAAATTTTGAGAATAAGCTAAACTAACTTCCTTGAATCTTCCTAGGTAAAAGGATTTCCACAATTTCTAATAGAAATGAAAAATTCAGATAATGAATGAACTAATACTAAACTGCTAGGTATTTTATTTGCTGATGCAAATGGTATTAACTAAAATGCAAGCTAAATTCTAAAGTGATGACTTCTTAAACCTACTAACTCTTTGTATCTAATCCTGTTTTGGACAATGTTTAATATTGGAAGGCTAAAAATTCCTTAGAGCTTAAACTAATTTGCTAACTAAAGTGCCCTGGTGCAAATGATGAGTTTTTGAACTCTAAACTTTTGAATTTGACTAACTAACTTTTAAAAGCTAATCTAAACTTAGTGTAGTACTTCAACACAATTAATTCAATAGCTTTGACAATGTAAAGTTGACTTAAAGAGTCAACTTAAGCTTAATCCAAACACTACCTTAAGATTGACTGTCAAAATAAAATGAACTTAAAATCTATATAAAAGCTAAAACAACCTAAACTTTTTATCTACTTCTATTTAGATTGACCTACTTAAGCTGTTTAAACTACAAAACCTACAGCTTATGAATGTTAATAAGCTAGTTTCTCTACTAGCTTATTAACACTAAATGACAGTTTTAAAAGAAAAGCTCAGATTTCTCAAGTTTTATCTAAACAAACTGAAAACAGCTAGGGATTAAGCCTTAACAAACATGATTGAATAGAATTCAGACAAAATTGAATAGAAATAAGAAATTTGAAATAAGCTATGAATTTGCTTAAAATGAAATTAAGAACATAAAACCTGAAATTGTTGTTGTCTCAGCACAAAAGGTCACTCTTGTAGAGTGAGTGACCTCAAAAAGCTTAATCCTAATGGCACCTTGCCTCTAAACCTCAATCTATAAGCTCAATAAGCTGTTAAATGCTTATTCCTTCATATAACTACCAAAGCTTGATCAAATGAACTCAAGTTGTCATAATTGATGTAAAATGATAAGAATGAGTAGATTAATGACTAAAAACAGAATTTTAACTAATTTTAAGCTTGTGAACAGTAATAAGCTCAAATGAGCTTATTAAGAGCTTATTTGATCAAAAACGACTTAGAATTGAAATTTAAAAGACAAAGAGACTTTAAAACTGAACTGTATTACTAGAATTATGAGGTACAAGATTAGAAGGAAAGAGTACAAGTGCTTTAAAGCTTTTTGCTAAACTTTGAAAGTAAATTGCTTAAAAATTGAGACAATACAAAGAGAAATTTTAAAACAAAAATCAACAACTTCAAAAATGAATCCTACAAGTCCTATTTATAGAGGATTGGTGAAGAGAGGTGAGTGTTTCTAGAATCATCCATTCATTTGTAGCCCTTGATCATTTTCGAACAAATATAAGCCGTTTGATGAGGAAAATGATGTGTTCGATCCAATCAATGGATTACACGTGGTCGTTTATGATTGGGGAGTGGGTTGTGAATGAGTTCGAGCAATTTAGAGGAGCGGGGGTGTGGGAAATTCGGGATTGGGTTTGTGTGTAAAAACAGCGGGAAAAACGGTTGAAGGTTGTTGGAGTGGTTACAAATACGCGCTTTCTGTTTGAATCTTTGGAAATATGGCACAACTAGTCCCTGCCTTTGTCCCGCTTGAATGTAGTTATAAAAACAGTTTGAAAATGGCAGAATCAGTCCTTGTTCTTTCTTTCTTCTTTTTCTTCTTTATAAAATACTTTCTTCATTTGGCAACTTTGGTCCTTTGAACTTTCCAAACTTCTCAATGGCCTTTGTACTTTTGAAAGCTTGTCACTTTAAGCCCTTGTGTTTTCAATTTTGTCCTTTAACTGCCTTTCCTGCTGTGTCGGGCTGAACCGGCTTTTGATTCCTTCACTCTTCACTCTTGTCTTTGTTTTTTTTCCCGTTTCTTGTCGGTTTTTGACTGTTTTTGCTTCTTTTTGTCCTTTTAATCATTTCCTGCACAATTAGACACAAAAGCACACCTTTTTCTATTCTTTTGGCATTTTTATGGCTTTTATTTGGCAAAATCCCGGGTATTTTAATATACAATTAAGCAATTATCAAAATTCCCCAAACTAAAGGATTGTCGTGTCCTCACGCAATGTTATCAAGTGTATCACTAAGTCATTTGTGTTGGATTATGATAGTCGGATAACACGTATACGTTACGAATATGTGAGTTTATTGGGGGCACACACGTTAAGGCACGAAGAGTACGTTTATTAAATACTTAATATATATTTATTTATTATTAAAGATTTAATATGCTTCACGTTATTATTTAAATAACCGTTAGTTACCGTTATATTTTATACTATCAACAACTTACTTTAAAATATGGAATCCGAAGGCGATTTAAAATTGACATAACACCGGAACCTTGTGGGTGTCACTTTTTGGCAGACCAATATAGCTTCTAAAAGGGGGTTTTGGCATCAATTTTAGAGATAAGGGATAAAAGTTGTATTGTGATAAGAATTATGAGAGTCCTAGTTCTAGATAAACTAGGATTTGATGCATATATAAACACTCACCTCTAACCCTCATAATTCATTCATGATCGATTCACAACTCAAAAAAAAAACCCTCATCATGTTTTCCTATCCCTACTGTCGACACATATGTTATATTATATGATTTAGAATATTGATTATATGCTTCGTGACTGATATATGGATAGATTTAGCAATTATGAGATATCCCACTTTTCCATGCATTAATTAATATGTCATTCCATGTGAATATGATATTACATGCGCTAATTCATAAGTGGTTTCATTTGATCATATTTTATCAAGAATTCAAACCACGGGGTTTCGGATTTTCTCTTGGATTTTTCTACTAACGTATTCGGTTTTTAAAACCATTATTTAGGGTTCTTGGTTTTTTCAGTTCAACCAAATAGTAATCACTTGGTGTTTGAAGTGGAAGTTTTACGACTAGCATTGTTGCGTACTTGTTCGACGTGTTGTGTGAGCAACCGTAGATGTGGTAATTTAATCACTCGTTTCAAGATCAAAATCCGGCGTAAGTTTATTGATTTCATCATTAAACAAAAGGTCAGTAAATTATTTGTTATAATTATTTACTTTATTAAGTGTTAATTCTATGTGCCTTAACTAGATCCATTCCGCTGCGTACTCGTAGCTAAACTGGTTACCTAGATTGTTAAATCCTAACAGTGGCATCACGAGCCAACTCGTTTTGGCATTAGGGTTACACTTTTTGAATTATATCAAGTCTTGATTGTTCACGCCTAGATTTAATTCATATATATATATATATATATATATATATATATATATATATATTGATCTGTTGCGCTTAATATTTTATTTAATGTTTTCTTGCAAATATGGCAAAGGTTATGCAAATTCTTGCCATAATTAAATAAAATTTGTAGATCTAGATCTTGAATACAATTGATTGCTAATATTGTAAAAAGAAAATAAAAATTTAAACTGTTTATTTTTGTAGATATGTTTAATTTTAGAATATAATTACATATATATTTAAAAACATCTTGATCTTTATTATGGGAAACTAAAAAATCTTTATTTTTGAAACTAGTTTTTACATATATAGTTGATGTGTTTACCTATCCGGCCATAAGACCTACTCAATGACTTCTGTGATGAATGAGGCGATTTAGGCACATTGATGAAAACCTAGTGAGGGTCTTATGGTTCTCCAATTGGGGAAGACTCGCTTGAGAACTCGAATTTTACATGTTTACTTGTTAATTTAATGTCATCTTATGTATTTGTCTTATGCATAATTTACTTGTTTACTCGTTTACACACCTAAATTGTATGCAATATGGACTAATACTTAGTGAAAGATGATATTAAAACTAGTATATTAATTACAGTTCATTGTGACTCATTATTTGTTTCGTGCAAAACTTGTTTTGAGAAAATTAATAAGACTTTAAACTATGAAACTTGATTTCAAGAATATTTCAAATTGGATTTGCTATGGACTTTGGGAAGTACGAGCATCTCCACTTAGAACAACTTATAGAATAGTATATGGCGGGTCGTTTTTACGTATTCTCTAAAGAAATAAGGTTTTTAATATGCTTCGCGCTGACCTTGTTTCTTCCGCTTCTTTGTGCCGTTTTCTATTGGAGTTACCGTGTACCAATGGCATGTCATACAGTGTCATTACTAAATGGTTTTTAAAATCAGTGATAATCATAGTTGTTTTTGCATGCACTTTTGTACATGCTTTTAACACATTTATGGTGCTTACCCCTTGGAAAAATTTTAAGTTATGCCATCCATCTCGTTTAGAACAGTGCCAATTTTAAATCTGGTTGTGAGTCTCTTTGTCAGAACCTGCGACCTCCTACCAACCCATGGTGAATTCGCCTACTGGTCAGACCGTTTGCACGATGTTTTAACCGTTCTCCGGTTTGGTGACTTAATTCGAGTCTCTTTGTCCAGACTTGGACCCGAGGCATAAAGATGATACTAAAAATGCTCTTAACAGTATTACTTGCTTACTAATGTTTTGACAAAGTATCATAAAATCTAAGAGTTGTAGTTAAAATGGCAAAAATTAAACGCCTCGACGCTTTACCCTCATTGCCCCACTTGTTTACGCCCTGGTCAGACTTTGGTAATAAGTGGGTGGTTAGTTGGTTTTAGTCGTATATTGTAAATTTAATTAGGTAGTTAATTCAATTAAGAAATTATTATCTGAATAATACTTATATTGAACTTTCTTATGTTCTGATTGGATTGTGTTATTGCAAATTTCGTTGTAATGAAATTGGTTTTTTCTTGAAAAAGGACAAAATTGAGTCTCGTTTCCTTGTAAGAAAATGTTAGTGAGACTTATTCAATTATACTTAGTGGTTGACAAGAATAAGATAGGGTTAAATTGGAATTATTTTTATATTATTTTATAACTCGTTTCTAATCTTTCAATTACCCTCTTCTGGTTATGTAATCTTTGAAGATAATTTATTCTGTGTAACTAGAGTACAGTTTGTCTATAAATTCCAAAGAAATAAATGACTCTTGCACTTGTCGATGTATGGTTTTAAACCGCCAACGAGTAAGAAAATTGCTAGAGGTCTTCTGGCTTCATTTTCTTACGACTCATTTCATTCCATTATTGTGCTTAAACACCTTGGTGGCTAGGCAGACCCCAGGATATTAAGGAGGAATTGCATGCTAAAAGTTAAAGTTAATGTAGTTTATTTGGCTAGTCCTCATATACATAAATAGAATCTTCATTCTTTATATCTCAATACAATACCTAATACATTGCTACTTGTAGGCATATTTGAGTGAAAGGAACGTAAATAAAAATTGCTATTTGCTTGTTCTGGTAATGGAAACACTTACGGTGTTGAAATTCCAAATGGAGCTTGTTGATTTAATACTAAAAAGACATTCTACTGTAATGTTGTCTAAATTTCATGTGGAGCCTACAAGATTATTTGCATGTTTAGTTGCCCATATTATTTCTAGCTCGGCTTTGGAAATAATTTATTACTTTTGAATATGAATGACCATTGTTTATTGGAATATTGCATTTTATATTATAAATAAACCCGTTGCCTTTCAGTTTTGCTTTCCGAGCGTTGCTCTACTAGAATAATTAATCCACAATTCCTTATTAAAAGATTATGGTTCAAAATATACTTCTAATATCTATGTCTTATTATATTGTTTTTTATACTTTTGTTGGACCGTGTCGTATGGTATTATATAATGTTGTCGCTCGTACACTAGTGGGAGAAATCTTAAGTGTGTGCAAAGGAACAACCATAATAACATTATGATTATTGGTTTCTTACCGCAAGGTAAAAGAAGCTATTAAATCTACTAGGTACTTCAAATACCTCGATGTTTATTTGCCCTATTACTTTTAAAGTGTCAGATTATAATGTAAAGTACTTCAAATCTTGACTACATGCTTTAGTCCAATTAAATTTATGGTTTTTAAAGTATATAATCATACTCATGATAGTATGTAATTAACTTGCATATTACTATTGAATCAAGGTGTTTGGGTTCATAATTAATTTAGTTAGAATAATTATGTTCTTGTCAAGACATAACTAAAAAAGTCATTGAATTTATCAATGACTCATACCTAAAAGTATAAGTAGTATAAATTGTTATGTTTTTCTTGATTAAACACATGATCCATAAAGTTTTGAATTAAATCAAAGACTTATAACGTTTACTTGATCATGTCCTCTATTTCTTGAAACACATGAAACATAGAGTTCTTGTAGTGTTCATGGAAATATACATTATTGTGAGATTCGTATTTTTCAAGGTTAAAATCACAAATTTTATTATATATTATTCTTATTTTATCATTATTTTTACCCGTCTCGACTAAGTTCGTGTTCTATCTTTGTTTAAGTTTTTATTTTAGACCTTTTGCCGTCTCTACGTACTTATTGTAGTTAAAATATTTCCATATTTTCATCCTAAATTTTATAAATTTCATTTTCTACCATTTTTTTTTAGTTTTGATTCGGTCCTAACCGAACCTTGTCTAACTCATGCACTTTTATTTTACTGCTTTCATACTATTTTTTTAACACAATAATACAACAATAAAAAAATACATAAAAATTGAGCCCATGAGCTTCCTTTGCCACCCCCCCCCGATGAAAACCCAAACCCACACTTAACCCATTCTTATTTTTCCCAGACACTAGGTAATGATTAGATTTTGCATGTGGCCTCATACTCCCTCCTTTATAAACAATTATCATATACATAGTGGAATCTTAACATAACAAAAAAAGACCTGCTTCTCCCTACATTCTTCTAACTAGTAGATCCAAGCAAAAACCATAATCCAAATCCACCATCAAAAATTTTTTCTACTACTCCTAATCTCTTCTACGCACTCATACTATCACCGCCACTGTTCTTTTGCCACAACCTTTATAAACAAAACATGAGAAGAGAAATCTCCATGGGCACAAAGGGGTTCATTAACAATCTTGATTTTGTGAGTTCTTGAAGTTTTGGGTTGAAGATTTGAGGGTTAAGGGATTTGAGTATTAAGGGTTATACAAAATTTGGGTTAATAAAAATCAAGGGATTGATTATTTAAGGGGTGTTTGGTTCGTCTATTTCAAGGGGTTAAGGAGAGGTTTCGTGTTGATTATTTTCCTTGCATTTTCTAGCATCGTGAGCCTTCTAAAAACCCTCATTGGTTATTATTTTCTTATGTTTATTTTATGCAGTGTGTAAATTTTTATATTTTATGGATATCCATATGTTTATGTGCTAAAATTGTTATTTGAGGTGATTGATAATTAGTTTGATGGGTTAGTGGGAAGGAGATGAGATAGGTTATTTAGGAAGTATTTAGTGAAGTTGTGATGTGGTGATGAAAACGGCGTGTGGTTGTGTTCGAAAAGGGTAGGTTATGCAGAAGAATGGGATAATTAGTGGGTCAATTTCGGCTAGGTAAAAATGCTAAAATCTGATTTTAGGTTTAAAAATATGATAGTGGTCGTTTGTAGCTTCGAGTCGATAGTTCGTGCGTCCCATAACTCCTAAAAACGAATATTTTATGGTCTCCGGAAGTTTAGAAAAAAACTAGGACCAATAATTGCCACTATAATAATCCTAACGCTTGCTGATGCAGTTTTCGTAGTGAGCTTTTGGGACTCTTCTGGTCCGAATCCGGGCCCTCCTTCGACTCCCCGAAAACTAATAGGTTGTTTAGTTATGATTGTTTTACTTCCCCGCGAGGTTTTACTAAGTCTAAAAACGAGTAATAAGGGGTTTAAAAGTTTGTGTCAAATCTGCGTTTTTCATAATTAACCCACTGCATCAGATCTGATGCGAGTGCGTTTTCACCCATTTCGGTCGATTTTCGGGTCTTGGACAAAACTGAAAAGTTGTCCGAAACGTCGTTTTACATAAAAATTCTTTTTTTGTAGAGCCCGTGTCGGTGAATTGTTTTAAATGGGGAGTTTGGAGGGTCAGAATGATAAAAAAAGGGTAATCATGTAAAAAATATAAGAGGTGGGTTGCTGTTTTTATTATAATAAACGTAGTAGTCGGAGCGCTTTTAGAGTCGTGTGAGCTTATAAATGTTTATCGGAGGTAATTAGGTGATATATATAGTATTTGGGTGCGTCTTTCGGTTATGTCTAAAAATGGTTAAGTCTATTTAAGGAACTTTAACTATATATGTGTATAAGTTTACAAGGAAAATTAGGATAAGGAATATACAAGTTATTGGTTGCGTCGAGAGGTTGACGGAACTTAACTTTTTATTAGTCGGTATTAATATCTAAACATATTCGGACCTTGCAATAAAAATATGAAACTTTCTAATAATAGAAACTTTCATAAAATAGTACCTTACTAAAAATAGAACTTTTCAGATCAAAATGGCGGTAAAATAATAACGCGAGGAAATTATTATTTTGAGAAGTCTTAAACAAATAGAACTTATGGGCACTATGGATTCTATAGTATTTAATTTTATATATGTAGTAAAAATATTTCGATTGCATTTTCTTCTCTGACCTTTATTCCTTTAATCGAGGACCCTCTTATATTTTGGTCGTGGGATGATTCGGCAGTGCTGTTCCTTTTTTTCGATTTCTTTTTCGACTCTTTTCTTTCTCGGTGAGTCATAGCCCCTTTTTCTAATATACTTGTTTAATAAATTTCTAGGTATGGTGATGATTACATGCTTTGCTTTACCTTTTGGATCACAAGTATCTTTCAAATTGTATGCTTCCGACTGTTGCTTGAATATTTTTGCTCCTAAGTTACTCAATGCCAATTAAGTCCTTTTTCCTATTCATGTACCGTTAAATCTAGATAGTTGTAGTAAGCTGCGAATGTTGTGGGTAGGATCTCAGCGGGACTGACAATCCTCACCTTAATTTTGGGGTCACAAGTTGAATCATGGTGCATTTAAACATGTTGGAAAAATTCTAGATGTTTAGGC
The DNA here is from genome assembly GCA_026074375.1 of Tanacetum coccineum. NCBI lineage: Eukaryota > Viridiplantae > Streptophyta > Magnoliopsida > Asterales > Asteraceae > Tanacetum > Tanacetum coccineum. The sequence goes on along the minus strand of BQNB010056420.1, from coordinate 17,983 downwards.
ACCACATACATTTCTATATACTTAGGGGCAGACGTTTAAGGTTTCGGTGTATGAGCTTAGGGCAATAAAACTTATTTCTTTTTTGGACTTGGTGAATTTGTTTCTTTTGTCTACACTACTAAATCTTGTGGTCCATGCGTTTTTTACTGTTAATACTATGAATTCCAATAACAAATTTTTGTGGAATTTTAGCATGTTTAATCTAGGTCCAAAGGTGTGAATCTTGGAATGGGAGCCGCGAAGGATATCATGAAGATGGATTCTGTGTTTTTCTTAAATTCGATGCTAACTTTTAAACTTGTTTTCTAAAATAATTGTTATCTTTTGAAAACTATGTGTTATTACTTTTATGTCACCTTGTAAACTGTTGGGACCGAAACTAAACTCTGATCTTTGGTGATGCATCGAATGGAAATTTTAATTAAAAACGTCTCTTTTGAGGTCGTTTCCTATTACTTGTTGTTGTGCTATGACGTCGCACTCCAATGTTACCTGTTCCGCTGCTTGTCTGATTTTGGGGGTGTTACAATTATAGCATGCATTTGGTTTTAAAATACTTGACCCAATTGACAAGTATCTGATCCAAAGAGAATTAAGTTATCTAAGGAATTCTGATGGAGATTCACAATTCCAATACTCATAGAATACCACACTATTATGGTATGTCTAATGTGTTGAAACAAACTATATTCGTATTGTTTGATTTCTGATAACTTTAATTGCTCTACCTCCAAAATCGATTAAGGTTAGAAATTTGCGTGTGTCATGGATACACCTAATATAGTTCCAACCTAGAAGGTATTCAAGATATTATCCATTTATGGATTGGGATGAATCCCATTATGTCTTGATTAAAGTTCTGAAATTTGTTAATATCTTATGAAGTATATTATTAACAAGCTAGAGATGAGAACTATAAAACGTATTTTGTTGTCCCAATTAAGAACAATTTATTGTTGCTTAAATACTTTGTATTTAGAGAAGTATCTCTTCTTACAAAAGTAAGTGGGAGCATCTATAGATCTTAAAGATATTCAAGAACAAAATACATAACCTTCTGAATTCACTTGCTGATGTCATACTAAGGTTTAGCATGAAAATGTCGAACCAAAGTATAATGTAACTCTCATTCATAAATCCGTAAGGATGCCTCACCAATGGAGTGATATTTTTTTATATCAATGCTGAGGAATATTAGTTAAGGGGTCATAACAAACCTGTTAACTATTAAGACAAATTATCACATCTTGGATCTGATAAATATCTTAGAAATATGAATGACAAGATGCAGTCCTTAAAAGACAATCAATGTTTTGAGATTGATTGATCTTTCACCAAACATTAAATGTGAGGTGAGAATGAGTTTCTTTTGAAGAAAGACTCATAAGGACAAAATTGTATACATATTAATGCCTGACTGATGATAAGAGTTTTAATCTTACTCAAGCAATTGACTATGATTAAATATTTCTTTTCTACACGCATTAAATATATAAAGATAACTAATAACTAATTGTCATACAGATTTCTTGAATCTGACGTATGGCGAATTAAGGATCATAACTCTTTCCTTAATGATTACCTTGCGAGGACGATGTGTAATCAAAAGGGTTATGAGTCTGTATTTGTTTTATGACAACTAAGTTTTATAACTCTTTTCTTTATGATTACCTTTTGCGAGGACGGTGTGTAATCAAAAGGTTATGAGTTTTAAATAATCTTTATAAATATATACAAGAAAATAGAATCCTAGTGTGGTTTGAATCATGCATCTATGAGTTGAGATCTTATGTTTAATTCCAATAATGATTTCGAGTAAATATGATAACTCCTGAGTAAACCCTGACATCAAGTGTGGAGCCTATATTTTTCCTTAAAATTCATATGTTGTGTAACATATTGAAAGCATCATTCCATCAAAGCTATATGTTAATCCTTGAGATTGGAATGAAACTTCACTTGAGATTTTAGGATAAAACAAATGACATTGGAATAAATGTTTATTAAGATAAACGTATGCGGAAATAAAGTCCAACACAATGCAATATATCATTGAAGCAAGTCTTAAATGGTATATTTCACTTGATATAAATTTGTTACATTGGGATGGATACCTTTGTGTTTATAAATAAGGATTCTTTTATGTACTATATATATAGTTTATTGTGTTTCTGTTTGTGACTGGTGTTGTTTCTTTTGCAATGGTAGCAAGATGAGCTAACAACATCTGATCTAAATTGAGAAAATTTTGATGATCTGTAAAATTACACAATGTTTTTCGATTTATATATGGGCATAATGTTGTTTGTATACAAACCGATGCTAGAGAATAATCAGTCCTAGTTAACACGTATGATTTCCTCTTTTATGATAATCTACTAACTAGATATGCTAGCTAAGAGCATTGTTGCATACACATTAAGAAGGGAAAATACTTTACATTTTAAGAAACTGTAAAGATGACTGTTGAGAAAAGGTATGTTGTTGACTTCAAAACTAACCCTATAAAAAGGTACCTATTACCTTGTCAATACTATGACTCTTGCAATGTATACAATATGAACAGTAGGACACTCATTTTATTATTCATAATTATGTGAATTTGAAAACAAGTATTCGGAAAGTTTACTCAAGTTACCTATTTAGCTGTCTTGTATGTAATAGTTGAGAATGTTGTAACATTTGACTTAACTTGTCTAATTAGTTTCATGCGATATCTGTTTTTGTATTTTGAATAATTGAGATTGTAAGACAATCTTTTACTTTCTGGATTGAATGAAGATATGTGGTTTATTGTCATTCATACATATTTAATTGTTTATCTTTTATTTGCATGGTTTTATCATTGAATATTTTTTTTTATTATAAAATATGTCCCATTGTCGTTTACAATATGGGAATATGTTATGTAAGGCAATGTGAGTGTTGTTTATATTTCTTGATATATGGATTGTTTCAGCCAAACTCATGTTGTACTTCATAAGGGATGCATTATTGGATACCCCAACCTTAAAATATTTTAATTTTGGATCCTGTCATGAGGTAAATGTCGTTAATGGATTAAAAAGTCGTCCTTAGACTTGGATGCAGCAAGTTTCTGCATGTGTGTATATCACTTTTTGATTTTTGTCAACAGCTATCCTGATTAAGGTAGTCAACTAAAGGCTTTTTTGGAAGTGATTTGAAGCAGCCATCTTTACAACATACTTGTAACGTAATAAAGAATTTGTTCCTTCAATTGTTATTAAATTGCGAAAGATACCATGGCGCCTCTCAGTATTAATAGATATTGTATGGTCTGTGCCCAATGGGTTATTTAAGATGATTCTTGATTACATTTGGGTTTATCTGATCTTATTTCTATAACGAGAAGATACTAAATAGTTTAAAACTATATGGAATGAGTTAGGACCATATCCATGGTTTAACGGTATCTGAAACAAAGGGATGATGATTAAGCAAGAAATTAATTAACCATTAAATAGCTGAGATGATTTTTGAAACTATTATCTCATAATATTCCTAATGTAAACATAATTGTGTGGGTTGCTAGACTTTGCCAATTATAGGTATAAGTGTTAGGTGCTACTCCAACTCCCAAGTGGGAGCTGTTGGATTATGGTAGTCGGATAGCACGTATACGTTACGAATATGTGAGCCTATTGGGGGCACACACGTTAAGGCACGAAGAGTACGTTTATTAAATACTTAATATATATTTATTTATTATTAAAGATTTAATATGCTTCACGTTATTATTTAAATAACCGTTAGTTACCGTTATATTTTATAACTAACTCAACAACTATTTAAATATGAACCGAAGGGATTAAAATTGACAAAACCCGAACCTTGTGGGTGTCACTTGTTGGCAGACCCATATAGCTTCTAGAAGGGGGTTTTAGGATCAATTTTAGAGATAAGAGATAAAAGTTGTATTGTGATAAGAATTATGAGGAGTCCTAGTTCTAGATAAACTAGGATTTGATGCATATATAAACACTCACCTCTAACCCTCATAATTCATTCATGACATACGATTCACAACTAAAAAAAACCCTCGTCATGTTTTCCTATCCCTACTGTCGACACATATGTTATATTATATGATTAGAATATGATATATGCATGTGACAGATATATGATAGATTCTAGCAATATGAGATATCCCACTTTTCCATGCATTAATTAATATGTCATTCCATGTGAATATGATATTACATGCGCTAATTCATAAGTGGTTTCATTCGATCATATTTTATCAAGAATTACAAACCCCGGGTTTCGGTTTCTTGGTTTTTCTACTTAACCGTATTCGGTTAAAACCCTTATTAGGGTTCTTTGGTTTTCGGTTCAACAAAAGTAACACTTGGTGTTTGACGTGAAGTTACGACTAGCATTGTTGCGTACTTGTTCGACGTGTTGTGTGAGCAACCGTAGAGGTGGTAATTTAATCACTCGTTTCAAGATCAAAATCCGGCGTAAGTTTATTGATTTCATCATTAAACAAAAGGTCAGTAAATTATTTGTTATAATTATTTACTTTATTAAGTGTTAATTATATGTGCCTTAACTAGATCTATTCCGTTGCCTACTCGTAGCTAAACTGGTTACCTAGATTGTTAAATCCCAACAATTTATTGATTACTGTAATGAGAACCTGCTTAATTGTGTACTAACTTTTATCTTATTTTGACTTCAAGTTTGGATGTTGAAATTTTTGGTCAAAGTATTAATTTCTTGTTTATAAAAAACTGTAAATGCTTAGAATCAGCAAAGCACTTTACCCGTATTGATTATTATAGTAATTTATTGTAAAAATTATTGATGATGGTAACGATTTTTTTTTAATTTTAATTTTTATTTTATTAGAACGGCAAGTAACTATCTCATCTCATATTATATAAACAACAAATATATCTTACAACGTTCTAATTCGGATTTGAACCCACAACAATTTAATTAGAGAACTTCACACACATTTTAGGGTATCATTAGGACACAAACTCTTTATTAACAAATTTGCATGTTATCATCATTCATAGACAACATAAACCAAAAAACTTGAAGTGGTGTAACATTTTCTTTCTGTTCATACAAAGATAGCACATGCAATAATGAAAGTGGTTCGAGTGGTAACATGACATCCCCCTAGAGGTTTATAAAGGCCTTCCGGCACGTCATACATTTGCTGGTTCTCGTACGCAGGGGCGGACCCACATAGGTGCCGGGCGTAGCACGGGCTACACCCGATTTTAGGTCGCGAAGTGCAAAAAAATTTCAAAACTGATTTTTTTGGTATGTGCAACCCCTAAAATTTTTTGTGCTACCTTAGTTTCTTACGGTGTACGTTTAGTTGGCTCAACATTTATTTTGTGCAACAACCTATTGAAAATCCTAGGTCCGCCCCTGCTCGTACGTGTATGAAAGGATTTGAGCTAAATAAATGCAGGGCCGGCCCTAGGGCTGGGCGAGCTGGGCGATCGCCCAGGGCATCAAATAAAACGAGGGCATCAAATTTCCGATGTTACGTTTATGTACTGAATTTTTTTCCGGCGAGATGTGGTTAACAGGAAAGATGAAGTTATGGTGAAATTTCCTTTTCTATTGCCGACGGAGCTAAGAGAAAAAACATTACATGAAACTCAATCTTAGCCATCGAAATGTTTTCCATATTAAATCCCAGCCATTGAAAATAAAAGATGCCTATTTTGTAGCTATTAACCACAATTCTAAAAGTTTCCCATACAAAAATAAAGCACATGTTGGTATTCGAAAAGTGATGCCTATCCTTTCTTAACAAACTGTCAACTTTTATATGAGTATAATTTGTAGTTGAGTTTACTTATTTACATGTAAAAGTGATATAAAAGTACCTATCTACATGTGAACTACAAGTCAAACCATCTTTTATATTGGCAGGAAGTTGTTTCGTTGCATTTGGATTATGACATTTTATTTCCTTATCTATAATTTAGTATTCATTAGCTTTTGATAACATTTGTTAAGAGAAGTGGTTAGATAGAACATAAAACTAAGTTATATTAAAACTACCAACTGGTGTGTGATAAGATTGTGCCAAACAGTAAACCAAGTTATATTAGAACATTACGAATACCAACTGGTGTGATTAGGTGCGAATTAAAAAGGCCTGAATTTGATTTTTCTCTATTAACAGCGGATAGAAAGACCAAATGTTAACTAAGCATAAGAAAACCATGAGAAAAAAGATAGCATGTTCCCATTACTCAGAAGAAAAAGAATTAGCATTTTGTGAGCTACTGGTATTACATACAAATTACCAGCTCCAGCAAAAAATCTGGTTTACGTCAAACTGAAAGGGGTGTGTTACATTTGGTGTTTGGATTGTTGGTATAAATGGGCGCAAAAATAAATAGAAGAATGGTTGCTGCCTATCATATGCAGGGTGAGAGGTATCAAAACTACTGGATTACAAGTTGTTTGCTGAATGGTTGCTCTTAAATGTATGTTTCTTTGTGACTTACTATGGTATGGCTGTTTGGCATTGGTCGTAGAATGGATCATTCTATATGTTCTTCTAATTCAGTCTTCCATAAGGGAATGCCCTATGTCAACTTTGTGAAGTGAAAGATGTAACCCTCATCTCTGCTATCACACTTTGAATCAGAATCCTTAATTGGAGATTCAGCCACATCATCTGTCCCCCAAACTGTAAATCGTGATGTCAGGATTGTTAAAATTGGTCGATTCAGGTTATCTGTTCTTTAACTCTTTGTTGCACAGTTTGATACCATGGGTCGGGTTTGTACCCATTTTCATAATAGCCATTTTGATAATAAAAAAACGTAATGTCTGATCAATGGTCGAGCACATTTTTTTTACGTTGTTTGCATTACTATATAAGTATTTAAATATTCTTCAAGAAATAAAAATGATAGTTTATATAGTTGAAGCATACACTTCATTCTCAAGAATTGTTTCATCATTTCCTGGTCAAATTCAAAGAGCGTGGAAACTGACCAATTTCCTGGTTAGAAACTGACTCATAACGGGTCGAACTATGACTCAAGTGTATTGTATTTCATATACATTACAACCTGTTACGGGATTTTGTATAAGTAATACCAATGTACTATATTTCACAAACCCTTTAGAACTAATTTTTAGAGAAAAACATGTTAAAGCTCAACTATTATTACAGTCCATAGTAGACAAATTCTTTCCAATAAAAAAGGCTTAGCTAACAAGTATTATTACATTACATACAACATACTAGACAATCAGTTCATGTATTTCAGTGGCTTATATTTCAATACTAGATAACATATAGCAATAACACATTAAGTCAAATATAGATCTTAGGTAAAAAATGGGCTTAGCTATACTAATGACATTTCCATTGTAACATATTTTAAGCGTTGAAAACTAATACACGGATGTGAAACTCAACATTTTATCGTGGGGGAAGATGGCTTTGATATACGACGATAGCTTGATCGATTCTATGAAACACACCAATATTGTGGTCGTCTTGACGTGTTGCAAAATGGCACCGTATGGAGGTTTGCATTTTCAGTATACATACATACTATTCAGCTATTAGTGTTTAAATAGTCTTATATTCAACCGTATACTTATTTTGTAAAATCTTGGGTGCACCTCAACTGACAACGATTGTGTCAACGCAATTCCATTTGAACCTTTTGATCGTTGATGCCTTTGTTTATACAAACATGTGATATTTAACGTGCGTCAATTGTGTAATTTTAATATTTTTTCATACTCCTTATCACTTTAAAGTTGTCATTTTATTGGCCTATTCATCCAGTCATCTTTACATCTCCGTATCTTAAGACTGAGGAGTTCAAAGTAACACCTATTGAAGAAATTTATAAGCGCCTAACTAATGGTGTTGATGTGGTAATTTACTTACTGCTATTCATATGGATTATGTCTATGGTCTATGCCTTAATACTACAAAATAAAAAAAAATTAAATAAACAGTAAAACAAATAACAATAATTAAATAAAATTAAAAATTTTAAAATAAATCTCCTAACAATTTTGTTTGTTCTTATTAGCTGGACAATAGGTCATTGTATATGGAATGGTAACGGGTATCGACTTGAATTATGAATGGAAATACATACAATGTACCATTGTTTTGTCTAATGAATATATGTTGTTTATGTGAAACTATTTTGGGTTAGCGTAAAGAAAAATGATTATTTTTACGCGTAAACCGTGCAACGCACGGGTATTACACTAGTTTGATTGGCCAAACTAAGAGAGAGAAACCTTTTGTAGTATTTGTCACATTGACTCTTGTCACGTGGGTCATTGAAAAAAAATCCTCATTTTATTTATTTATTTATTAAATTAATACTTTTTACTACTCTATCCGTCCCAAATTAATTGTCCTCCGACAAAAAAAACACAGTTTAAGAAAACATAATCATTACTACATTCTCTCTCTTACTTTTTTGCAGAATGACAATTTTACCTTTATGGAATTAATTAAAGCTTTGAATAAAGTTTGTAATTTCTAGTATCATTAGGGGCAATATGATAAACTTGTTACATTACTCATAACTATATTTAGAAGGGGACAATAATTTTGAGACAACCCAAAATAAAAAAAGAGACTATTAATTTGAGACGAAAAGAGTAGATTGTTTTTATTTCAAATGTTTACTATTAAAAACCTAGTAAAACACTAGCAGGTTTGTTTTCCCCAAACTTTTAGTGTTTTTGTAGGGTTTAAATGGAACAAACAAGTTTAGCTGTGAGCATATGTCTAAGACCGGACCGGACCGGCCAAGACCGGAGCCGGACCGCGGACCGGACCGAAATGGTACGGTCCGGGTCGGTCCGGTCCGGGTCGGTCTTCGGTCTGGTCCGGTCCTACACGGCATTATCATCGGGTTTTTGGTCGGACCGGACCGACCGGACCGAGGACCGAATTGGTCTAAAATACCGGACCGCGGACCGGACCGATATACCTTCGGTCCGATCCGGTCCGGTCTTCCGGTCCGGTCCGGTCGACGATCCGGTATGCTCACCCCTAGTTTAGCATACATAAACGTTATCAATTTTTATTGCCACTATATATATTCCAAGTATTTGATGAATTTTTTTTTTACAGTTTCAAAACAAAACAAAAAAGTATAATCTGGTTTTTAAAATCATTTCATCCGGTTGAATCTATGAGAAGATCGGTTCGAAATGTCGTTCATTTTCACGAGTTTGACAAATATTTTCGGCATAAATTCAATTTTGTTTTAAGAGTTGATTTCAAATTTTGTGCTTATGGTTACACATGGCGCACATTTCGTCTTTTTATTTTTTCGGCATAAATTCATTTTTGTTTTAAGAGTTAATTTCAAATTTTGTGCTTACGGTTACACATGGCGCACATTTTGTCTTTTTTACAAAATAAGTACAACGACAGTCTCTATGGTTGATAAATCTTGCATATTTTGTTCGTTTGAGGCACAATTATTGTACCTTTTTATGTTAAAATGACGAAAAATGCAAGACTTGCCAACCATAAGACCTGCAGTTGTACTTATTTTCTAAAAAGGGTGAAAGGTGTGATTGAGGGTAAACAAAATAGATGAAATTTAAAATCAACTCTTATTCTAAAGTATGAATAATACAAGATATATAGTTTATTTGTTTAGTATATAGTTTTCAGTAGGGGCATATTTTGATCGTTTCGCCCAGGGCATCATATAACTCAGGACCGGCCCTGAATAAATGTGCATGGTACTATCAATCTAGCGCCTTGATTACAATTTTTTAACGCGGATACAGTGTACCCGAATGTAAACAGTTGCACACTTGCACATCGCGTCACATTTTTGTATGCATAGAAAATAAATGTGTGCAAATTTATCGTGTATTAGTTTCGGTTTCTTTTTTTGTTGTTAAATGGTCTATTTGTGATAATGACACACATCTATCAACTTTAACAAGACTCTAATAACGATTTTTGTTATGCTTCTTAAAAGGGTTTCAAAAGATGGAATATGCTGTTATGGTCACTGTTTTAATTGAATTAGAAAATCAGAAAGAATAGTTTTTCATTCACACTACACATCGTGGGAACGTGTTGCTTTTATTGTCCTACATGGACATTTGTCATCACCAATTTCTGTAACGTTTAGAATTTCTATGCTATCAGTCGGTGATGTGCACACTTATTTACTTAACTATAAATTGTTTTTCTAGAAGGCTATGGTATGAACCCGTTAAATGTTTGTTGTGTGATGTAAATTTTATAAAAAATATAAAATTTTCAAAATAAACTCGGGTCTAAAATTTTATGTCACGTGAATATTACTTAATCCACTAATATGTAAAACAAAAAAAGGTTTATTTACCATCAAAACCCTTTATACTCGAAAAAAAATTGTGCACTCGATGACTTAGTGTTCCGAGTCCGCCCTTGATGGTACATTGGTATCGTCTTAATTGTTAGAGTTAATTACATAAAGCGTCTTTGTGGTTTACACACAATTTCACCTTTAGTCCAAAAACGCAATTAACTACGCCATTTGTCCTTGTGGTTGTCCAAAATGAGTTGACCGATTCTTTGTTGTCTGGCCGTACGTTAGTTTCTATCGTAAAGTACCCTCACGTGCTTGGCACGCGAGGGACATTTTGGTCCGTTCTAGTCAAATAACACTCACGGACGATTTTTGCAACCACATTTTTCTACAACCAACACCTGATTTTAAGTATCCATTGGGACGAACGTAACTCTTTCAATGCCCTTCAAAAGATAATCAAAACTTAATCAATAATCGTGAAAAACCCTAATTCTGCCAAGAACCTTCTTCAGCCAAGAACCCTAATCGGTTAATCAAGATGGTTAGAGGTTAGTGACTAATTGAATGTTTTCTACGTTTTTGTGTTTCAATTGCGTGTATAATTAAATCGAGAAAAGTTAGGATATATGACACTTGTAAGTTTTGTTTTGAGTATCAAAATGTAGTTGATAATGTACAGTAGGTTTATATAGTCTTATGGCCAATATAGTACACGTAGATAGAGCTAGATATATTTATTTGGTAACAACTATAAGAATTGATGATTGCCTGCGTTAATTAGAATTGTGAGGGGATACAAGTCTGTTATTGCCGATCTCACTAATAATGAGAAATGTACTTATCTGTATTGAAAATGTTGTTAAATGGCTAGCAGAAAATGTAGTCCCAAAGCAGAATGTATTGATGAATTTAGGAGAATATAGTTGTTGATTGTAAACTCTTATAGCATTCCTCAGTTTTAATCTTTGATTTGTATGATTTGTTACACTATGGTGTCCTCTGCTTGGCTGTTTGATTTTGATAATTGTCAAAAGTAATGGCTTGCATGTTTTTTATAACTTGTTATGTTGAGTAATATATTCGCCTTTAAAAAACAAGAATGAATGGAAGGATTTAAGTTGAGTAATAAATTCACATTTCACAAAAAAATGTGTAAAAGGATTTAAGACAGGATAACCCTGATGTTCATTGAAATAATGTTGTTTGGTTTAGTCATTTCAATCCTAAACACCCTTTTATCATATGATTAGCTATACAAAACAGATCGTAAACACAAGATAGAGTTGAGATGGAGTTATGAAATGGAGTAATAAGGTGAACTTAAGTTGCCCACTATGCAAAGGGTGCAATGACTCCCAAGAGCATTTATTCTTAGATTTGGCTAAAAATGAAGAACCTGTGTATTGGTTTAAGTTTAAGATGTAGACAAAGTTGATTCTATAGCCTACTATGTGTGGTATGAGAAGAATTTCAAGTTTAAGTTTAAGGTGTAGACAAAGTTGGTTCAATAAGGTTTGTTTGGAAATGGTGTCGAAAATAGGTAAATTCGACTTTGCAAGCAGTCTGAGAAAGAATGGTTTAATATGGTATGTTTGGATATGGAGAAAATAGTGTTGGATCTTAAAATGGGCAGTTTTAGGTAAGATTATATATGATCTCATTATATAAATGTTGCCTCATTGGAATGTGTATTATGAGGCTAGTTGTGAGGATGTAGCTACAATTAGTCTTCGCAAACCCTTTTAAAGAGGAAATGTAGTCCAAAGAATGCAGATATACATAGAGTCTTCATATTTGATATGTGGTATAGTTCTATCAATAATGATGCCTGCCATGTTAGGCCAGTCAATGTTGATGATGAAGATTGATCTGGGCCTAATCTATGTATGGAAATGTACACATTAAGAGGTAAGATTTGCATTAAGTAATTATGCACCATGATGATGCCTATTTGTGATAGGATTTTGAACATATATGAGGGTGTTAACTACATTTGTCTAATGGTGAATATAACTAAACTGAATTCAAGTCTGTCTTAGTATTGATTTCAATATGTAATTTTGTGTATTCTGATTAGAATATCCAGTTTTAATTAGTTTTGTTCAAACTATTAAGGAGGTTGGGAAATGTCTAAATTCTTACAGTTTGGGTGTATGATACTATAGTTTGATTTGTTTTAAGGCCATGGGCATGTCTATTTGGTTTCACATTGAATTTGTATATATATCCTTATACATTTTTTGGGCAATATATTCTTCACAGTTTCACCAAAAAGAGAGTACCAACTTGAATCTTACTTCCTTTTTAGTTATCTTTGCAGAAGTGATAATTCTATCAAATAATGATACATCCCTTGATGTTACATCTAGTGATGAGGGAATTACATTGATGGGTGATGTCCCTTTTCCAAACGGTGATTGATAAGATGATACAGATAGTGAATCTGATATAGATCCATATGATGATATTGATGATGATTCTATTGAAGAGTTTAAGACCTACCTGGCCCGTGATCTTAATTGGCAAATTCCTAAGCTGACTGAGGAAGGATATCCTAAACCACAAAGTGCTTCCACTTCTAGGGTTAGCAACGCAAAAGGAAAAGAAAAGGAAAAGGTCAAAGTTCCAACTCAAAAGAAAAAAACTTAATCACAAATTGGTCTTAGATCCTTAAGAGTCAGAGAAGAAGTAATTTTGGTTAATAAACATTATAGTTTGGTGAAAGTGACAAGTATAATACTTGGTTTAAGAGCTCCAAAAACAGATGTTAGATGTTCTAGCAAAAAGAGAAAATCCTTAATTGTTATGTGATGTGAAGTCTTTTGGTTATTGTTTAGTGGCGCACTGTATTATTGGTTTTAGACACTAATTACTTATAAAGTATTAATATGTTGTATTTGATAGTTGTATTTTTATGTCTGTATTTTCATATTCTAATCTTTGGATTGCATGCCCTGTAATTATTTTGTTCTTTGAAGTTACTAATATTGATCCCCTTTGTTCGATCAACATTAACTAAGATCTATTTTATGTTTTAACGATGACAAATAAACGTTCGCAACACTTAAAATCACAAACGATATCCAAAAACCGCCAAAACTATACAGGGCTTCTGGTGGCTGGGCACGCGCTGGCACGTGGCCAACGCGTCAGGTTCGAAGTGCGTTTTAGTGGTTTTTGCTCATCGGCTTTCCTCTTACCAGACACATGTGGATCTTTCGACAAATATATGTACATGATACTTGAGCAATTGAAAACACTCAAAACGAATTTTAGACTTAGAGATGAGATAAAACAAGTCTTCTTATTTTCAACAAAAATGCCAACTCATTTTCCTTATCAAACGCCTCTAGCCAATGCCAAAAATACTTTTCTAAACCTATTAGAATCATACTTTCAACATACCATCAAACGAAAGTATTCATTTGACCGTAATCCGGATTTACGTTGTCTCTAATCATGTAACGGGCTTTACTCTCTTATTAGTCAAACTAAGTCAAATGTAACTTTGCGTAAATGCATCTTTTCCCTTTACGAGATGTGCTTTACTTGAAATGCAAAGCACTTAGCCTGTTTTTATCAAGATGATTAGTGATCATGTCCATTGTTGATAAATATAGATTAAGTATTAAATGACTATTTGAGTTTGTAATAATTGGAAGTTAATTATACTTTGATTATTATTACTTCCCATATCTAAATGTTTTACAAACTCCCACACTCTCTTACACAATTCCAACAACCCTACAAACATTCTTTTCACTTTCCTAAATCATTCCTTTATCATTAGTGCCTAAATCTTTTCTCTCTTTAATGGCAATATGATTTACCTACATAATCAATCATTTGCTTATATCTTCTTTATTACAATCCACACATGAACCTTCACAACCTTGTTCCTTAAACCTTCACCATATAAACCTTCCCAAGCTTCACTCACATTCTTTAACACACTGTACTCCCTTGTACTTGTTGTCTCCCAACATTCTAACATAGGCTTCTATGTCTCTAATCAAAACATTCTCACCCACACATTCCCTATTAATTTTCTTCTTCACTTACTCATTCACCTACATTCTCATTTAAATTTTAAAATACACTCAAAGCTTTCTATATACTTTTTACTCACACACTCTCTAGTTTGAAATTCAAATCTCCCCCATACACTCACCAATCTCTCTCTACACACTTTTCCAACTCACCATTCCTAATATTCAAATTTGAAATTCGAATTTGAGCTAAGGCTCTTATCCATCACATCATGACAACTCATACACAATTCACACGCAACCACATAACACATTTTGAATTTGAAATTCAAATTTTCCCTCTCTCAACATCTATCCTTTCTCTACAAGTTTGAAATATTCTTTCGCATATCTTTTCTCTATTAACCATGCCAACTCACTTACTCAATCATGATTAGTTTTTAACTAATTCCATACACATGAGGAATACCCAATATACTCTTTATCAAATGGTTATTTTCTTTCTCTTTGAAATTGGACAAACATCCCACAAATCTCTTTTAAACACTTCACAAACGTTTTTATCAAATGGCTATTTGAGTTGGTTGACCTTGAGTGTAAGAATGATGTAAAGGTCAAAGCGTGAAGTGCAATTGGAAGTTTAGCAAGAACGGGTATTTAAAATGCCAAGAATCCGAGTCGGGCCTCTGGCACGCGCTGGCCATGCGTTAGCATGCGGGCAATGCACCAGGATCGAATTAGGTTTTACCAATTTAGGTTTCTTGGCCTATAAATACCCCTCTTGGCTCTTGTATTCGTCACTTCTTGCCATTCTTTCTTTCTCTCTATTTCTCTTTTTCGATCCTCCAAGTCTAAGACCTCTTGTGTTCTAATCTTCTCATTCTATCATCTTATTGAATAGAACATATTTTTGCAAGAGAGACACACAAGTACCTAATCCACATATAGGTTAGGTTAGGGCTTGATTCATCTATCAACACTTATTCAATTTGGTTGTAAGTGAAGTCTTGTATCTTTGTGACCAAGCCTAAATCATTGGGTGATCTAGTGGGGTTTTGGTATACTTCCAAGGGGAAGTTCCTAATGGTCCTAGTGATCTTAGTGGTCTTAGGAGTAAGTCGAATCATGGGTTATTAGGGGTGGATTTCAAAGGCGGAATACCGTAGGGAGTATCTCTTCTTAGTGAGCGTCTAGATTAGTGCATATCGGTGGAGCGAAATTGTAATCTAGTTTATAGTCCACCACAAGGATTATTCTAGAGTAATAGTATTGGTGTCGTGGATTCGCAACTGGACGTATGGATGGTCTAAACCCCCATCCTGAACCAGTATATATCGCGATCTCTCTCTCTATCTACTTATTGTTCATATTGCTAAGTAGATCACTACACCACTCGGTTACTTTGAGACTTGAAGTTTCATAATATTCGAAGAAGTTGAAAAGACCGTATTCACCCCCTCTACGATTCTACACCCTTTTTTGTGGTTACAAATATATTCTCCGTAGCGTATTTTTAGTTCTTTGAAAAGGATCGAGTTTTGTTAAAATAAGGCGGGAAAAAAGTGTGGTTGCAAAAATCATCCCTGGGTGTTATTTGACTGTAACAGACCAAAATTCCCCTCACGTGCCAGACACGTGGGGGTACTTCACCGTAGAAACTAATAGCTAGACGGTCAAATGACCGGTCTGACAGGTTTTGTTTTTTGAAAAGGGCCGAGTTTTGTTAAAATAAGGCGGGAAAAAGTGTGGTTGCAAAAATCATCCCTGAGTGTTATTTGACTGGAATGGACCAAAATGCCCCTCACGTGCCAGGCAAATAGGGGTTCTTCACCGTAGAAACTAATGGCTAGACGGTCAAAAGACCGGTCTGTAAGAAAACCATAGGTGTAACAAGGAGTGACTTTTGAAATTTTATGACCTTAACTATTAAAGACACATATTAGTTTATCAAATAAACATGCAGCGAGAGATATTTATAAAATCACTTCTATTACAGATCCGTTTTCCTCCAATTGAACGATTACTAATTAATCATGCAATGAATCAAACACGTAAATACATACCTTATGCATCAGCAACACAACTACAGATGATCTGATCTTTCTTCCTTGCTTCCCACGTCACCGACAAAACACGAATACCAAAGTATAACAAACTCAAATCTAAAGTAAGATTTGTCCACTTGGTATCCACGCTAGCACTCAAACAAATCATATAGCTGTTAGGCTTTGAATGTAATTGTCAAACTTGACAATAGAGATCAACCAGTTAAGTACAACACGAAATTACAATGATTTCGTATCTTCTGTTGGATCGGCTGACGCAAAAGAGGACAAGAGGGAGGAGAGAAAACTAAGGTTTCTGTAAACTGTTTAACAGATATTGAATCTGATTCAATGTCTCTCTATTTATAATACACTTAATGCTTATTCAATAAGAAAAGACATAATCTATAATTAAACAAGATAATTATCAAATTTAATTAATGAGATACACTTTATATAAAAATTATCTAATTACTTTATTTAAAAAGATATTTATTTAATCAAACTAAATAAATATATTCCGCATAAATAAACTAACACAACCCAAATACCCACTAAGGGGCCTGCGACGTGTAGGCCCATTATGGGCTCATATTAAACATTTATACACCCATAAGCTTAATTAAGCGCAATTGCTAATTAAGACTATTATGTAAATGACTCATTTAACATCCCTATTACCAACTCAAATATATATGTGTAATACATAAATATTTATTCCAGATTCTCGTGCTATATGCGTGTGACCCTTAAGTCTCATAAATAGTTAGCAATATAAGTTTGTACGTTTCGTCATGCACATAATACCAACACGATCAACTTATTTTGGACAATCACATGGACGAATGGTGTAATTAATTGTGTTTTAGGACGGAAGGCGAAATTTTGTGCAAACCACAAGGACGATTTATGTAATTAACTCTAATTAATATTTGAGCTTAAAATAGGGTTTTGATCGTAGAATATCAATGAACTTTTTCAAATATACCGATTTGATACGTGAACTCTAAAAAAGTTATGTGTATATAAGGAATTTTCATAAGTGTTCCAATCTGCACATCTTGATGACGTGACATACCTGAAAGTGTGACAAGTGACACCATTTATAACGTGACTCTTCATAAAAAATGTACATATTAGAATACTTTATAAAAGTTTGTCAAATTTATACAACTTTTTCAAACTTCACATACCAAATTGTTATATTTGGAAAAGTTTATTGCTATTCATCGACCAAATAAAATACAACAAAGGTGTGTAGCTTGGCGGTATCTCATTTGACGCCAGAAATCAGAATGAACTCTAATCGAAAGATTATAGAAGTTCATCGTGTGATTAACTTGTAATGTATGTAACGTGTTATATGCTCTTTCTGTTCTAAAATATATTTGTTCAATCTACTATTATTGCTTCAAAATTACAATAGCTAAAACAATTTTAGAATAAAAGAAAAATATTTGATTGATTAATAAAGAAATATTATTTGTACTTCTTTATAAATGTTTCGCTGATAAATATCTATTATATATTTATTGCCGACGGTCCTTCACATCTTAAAATTCCTTTTTATCCGTTGGATCAATAGAAATATAATCATGACCATTCAAATTCACTAATTATCTACTACAAACAA
>BQNB010056419.1:0-38675 GCA_026074375.1 Tanacetum coccineum | reverse complement strand
AGTTTGTTCATAGTTTTAAAGTTTATATAACCAAGCCTCCTATGCCATAAATTAGACTCATCTATTGTAGCCTTTGCAAATAAAACAAGTCAAACCTCCTGAAGGAACAATATTCTTTAGATCAAAACTGTACATGTTGTTCTGTCTGGGGACTTTAAGCAAGACTTGACTTTCATCAAGTAGCTTAAAGTCAGGAGATAGAACAAGACATTCAGTCTCAGTGAAAAGAACACTATTTTTCTTGTCACACATGTGTGAGATAGAGAAAAAGTTAAACTTAAGTTCCTTTGCAAAGTATACATCTTCAAATTCTAATTTACCAGTCCTAATTTTACCTTTTCCAGTAATTTTACCTCCTTTAGGACTTCCTCTAAATGCAATAAATCCACCATCAATTTCTTGATAATCTGTAAGGGAGGACTTGTTTCCAGTCATATGCCTAGAGCATCCACTGTCAAAAATCATTTGATCATGTAAAGTATATTGTGGATTACCCTGCACTCAAAATAAGAGGGTTAGTTTCTCTTGGGGACCCAAGCCATTACAGACTACGCAAAAACTATATTGAGTCTAACCTTGGTAGACCAACAAGTCAAATCTTTTAAGCATGTATGATCCACTGTCTTTGGAGGTATGGTCAATAACATTTCCTGTTGGTCTCCAAATCCAGCAGCTTAGGACCTTAACAAATATTTTCCCCATTACCTACAACACTAACTACTCTACTGCTTTGGCCTAGTAGTAGTTACATTGTTAACCCTAGCAGTATTAACTTTTTCATTAAAATTATTGGTTTTAGCTGCTGATTTTTGGTTAAAAGCCTTTCTTACTGGTGAATGTGCTTTAAAATAAGATATGTTATGGGTAATGCATCATTCACTTTTGATTTAGGGGCAATATTAACAGGCCTGGTAGTACTAATTGATGCTGCTGCTCTTGAAGAGCTTTGCTTAGCAGCATTAACTGGCCATCCTTTCTGACTTTGTTGGCAACTGTTGTTTGGAACAAAATTCTTTTAGGATGGTGTGAGGTCAATTTATAATTTGGTGTTTCCCCCTCTGAGCATTTTTCCATACTAGTGCTAATTTCCCTTTGATCCAGAAACCTTTCCCTTATTACTCAACATTGGTTTTTCTACCATTTTATTGTCATAAAAATCATAGTCTTTGATTAAATGGTTGAAACTTCCACATACAAAACAAGCTTTCTTTATAGACTCAAAACCATTTCCTAGTTTCTAAGTCATCATCCATATCTTAAGTTTGTCTATTAATCCCTAGACTTTGGACTTTTTCCTAGGATATTCTACTTGCCTATGTGTGTTTTCCTTATAAACAGATTTCACATTCTCACCAGATTTGACAAAATTGATTTTAGTAAACTTTGGTTTTGTCTTATCAAATTTAGGTCTAAACACACTATCATTATCACTATCAGTGTCCCAATCCTCAATGATAGGATCACTAGGCCTATCAGTTTTAGGCTTTTTTACAATATCCTTACTATCTCATATATACAGTATTCAATTTCAACTCACTTTAGTCTAATATAGAACAGAAAATCAAAATAAACCCACAAAGGATAAGTCAGGTCTTGAGGGCATGTAGTTCCCAGTGTAGGAAGGGAGAACTGCATAACGAAAACCCTCACCTAATATTGAATCTATCATTTACTAGACTATCAGCTACATCACAATCCTCTACTGTTAAACACACTATGAACCACATCACATCTCATATCATTTGACTACATAAACCAAGACTAGTTTTTGTCCATTAGCACTTATTTGACTATTAATAAGTTTAGTTATATTCTTTAATATTCTTCAAAATTATCTAGTTTAAGTTTCAAAATCATCTTTCTCTTTTAAAGCTTCTTCAAACTAATTTGTAAAGGTCTTATGATAGAAATATCTTTCCACTTGGACATCATGACTTTAAAAATGCAATATCATCTTCATAAACAGCTTCATTCTTTCATGAACAACCTAACCAAGCTTCAAATTATACGAATCTATTGATAACCTATAATTTCCTAGAATTAGATTTATTACGAGCTTCACTCTGTTGATCATACTATTTTTGAAGAGTTTCATATGATTTTAAGTAATCTTTAGAGCAAGTATGTACCTCAGAGTCTGAACTTGATGAACTTGATGAACCTTGGGATGTATAAGCCATTAGAGCAAAGTTTGTGATGCCTTCTTCAGCCTGAAAGCTCCAAATCAACCCACTTTATTCATCTTGAACAAACCAAGGCACTTCATGGTAAGCATTTCCCACCTGCCATATGAAATCCATTTTCTTCAAGATCATCAGCATCAATCTGGTTCCAAATCTTTCATAGTCCAACTATAGGCATTGGACTGTGTTAGCAAAGAAAGAAAACATGACATCGTCAGCATATGATGCAGTAGAAGCTTGATCCTTAGAACTAGCAGCAGAAATACTATAAGCAGTATTAACTATTTCATTAGTACTGCTAGAGTTATCTGTGGAAACAAAAGCTACATTCTGAGAATTTGAGCTTGAACTTGATTTGCCTTTGATCTCATATTCATACACCTTCAGATTATTATACAAATCATCCATGCTTAATGTGTCTAGATCAGATTTGCTTCTCATGATTAAAGCAATATTGTTCTAAGCTGATGGTAAGCTTCTTAACAACTTCATATTTGCATCCTCTTGAGAGATAACTTTACCATGGATTTCAAGTTTACTGATGAGCATTTGAAACCTATCATATGTTTTATCTAGTCCTTCTTGACTTGATGCAGTAAAGTTTTCATAATTCTGCTTAAGAATGGTCTTCTGCATCTTCTTTGATTCCTTATTGCCTCTAAACCTTTTCTTGATATCTTCCCATAGGGACTTTGCATCCTTGCAGGCATGAAAATTCAATAGGTGCTCATTAGGAATGGCTAGCATAATAGTGCTTTTTGCTTTTTAAATTCATTTTTCCTTGCTAGCTTTTATTTAGCTGTTTTAGGGGGAATAGGACCTTCAGCAGCCAGTTACATCTGATGCAGAAGGTGAAACTGAAATCAACCATTTACTATTACCTCCCATAGGGCAAAGATCAGTGAAAGGTAAGGATTATTCCAGGTCCTCATAGCTCCATAGGTCATGACTCCCTAGTTTTGAGTACTGAAAGTTTTTTAGTGCAGTCACTGTAAGGGTAGTTTCTGATTGTGAACTCATCTTTTCTTTGACAAACAGATCTTGAGTAGAGTTAGAGTTCTTCTTATTCAAAGATTCTCAACAAGCTCTAATACCACTTGTTGATCCCTTTTGAACAGATCTTACTTAGCTTGTTAAAGCTTAGTTATGTTGGATAGATCCAAAACAACTAATGTAGAAACTAAGATTGATAATACCACAAACTATGCAGAATCTAGTTTGCAATACTAAGAAGAACAATGAAACAACTAAAACAAATCATGCTAGAACTTTCAATAATTGTAACACAATACAAAGTTACAGATAAACTGAAACTATTAATATACTAACTATGAAAATACTTCTAGACTAATCCACTAACTATGCCTTAAGGTTTCTTTTATACACCAAGAAACCCTAATGGGCTTACAAAACGCGTCAAGTGATCAATGCATATCTATTCCTAATATATCTCATGCATATCACTTTAGCAGTACTAACTATATAACTAACAGTACTAACTATTATAACTAACAGTACTAATAACTTAGACTGTTTTCTCTAATCTTCAGCAGTGTTAAGTTAGTACTGACAGAACTAACTTTCTTCTAGCAGTACTATCTTCAACTCTGGGAATACTAACTAAGATTGGCAGTACAAACTCTTCTCGTAGCAGTACTAAGTGTGATAGGTTTAAATCCAAACATTTTGTAGATGCTGACCATGCTGGTTGCCAAGATACCAGAAAAAGTACGTCTGGAAGTATGCAGCTATTAGGTGATAGATTGGTGAGCTAGTCGTCAAAGAAAAAAAAGAGCACCACTATATCCAGTACAGAAGTTGAATACATTTCCTTGTTAGGATGCTGCGCTCAAATACTTTGGATGAGATCATAATTAACTGACTATGGCCTTGGGTTCAACAAGATACCTTTGTACTTCGATAATAAAAGTGCAATATGTGCCTTTATGCTTGTAAACAATTTCCAACACTCTTTTCCAAGATTTATGACATCATACATCACTTTATCAAGGAGAAAGTGGAGAACGGGGTGGTTGAGCTGTATTTTTTCATAATAGAGTATCAGTTGGCAGACATTTTCACTAAGCCGTTAGCACAAGAACGACTTGAATTTCTCATTAACAAGCTTGGTATGAGAAGTATGTCTCCTGAGACTTTGAAAAAGCTGGCAGACGAAGAGGAAGAGTAATGGTGGTACTCTCCACATATCCTTTGTATCATATGTATATAAGAAAATCACAAAAACCCAAAAAGATTTCATTTATCTAAACTTTGAAAAAGAAAATTAAAAAACAAAAAATAAAACATAAAAAGAAAATACAAAATTAGAAAAATCAGAAAATATAAAAATATGGTGTTCATGACATGTCTTCTGAAAATCGATAACATTTACGGCGTTTATGAAATGTCATTCCAATTAAGTGATACTGGGCTGTAAATGAAGTTCGAGCATAAGTTCAAATTGTTTTCAAAACATGTCATATGGCTTGCTATTATTTCAGATAGCAACCCGGTCTTCAACTTAAAGGCAAGTATTTCGCCAAAAAGAAAACTTGACCTTACAATGGAAAATTCATTTTTCTCGGGTATGAATTACTTGATATACATACAAAGGCTTGTGTTTACTTTGCAACACAACCCGTGCTTCCTAATCAAATAGATGTACGTGTCAGTGCATTTATTTATGTAAAACGAGAGAAATCTTGTTTTTATTGGCGTTGTTTTTGAAAATAATTAAACATATCAGTTTCTCATCAAAAAAGATTTTAAAAGAATTTTATATCACTCAACAATTGTCTACAGCTCTTTAAATAGAAAAAGAGACATTATTTGAGGGGGGGGTGGGAATAATCAAATTCTTTGAAAAATGATCTTTTAAAAAGTCATCTCGGAATAAAAAGAAAAAGGTTTTAACTATAACGGATCATCAAATTAAAGGGGAGTTAATATCATTTTTACTCAAAAGGTGTAACAACCTGAGTTTCAGGTCAACGTTTATCCGAGCTAAGATAATTATTTTTGCTACGTAAATAGTTATAGTCATTTGTACTATATAAGGTTTGATGAGAATTTCCAATTTTTGGGTAATTTCATGTCGTGATTGAGTCTCTGTTTGTTTTTAGCGTCTAGAAAGACAGAAAAATTTATATTGGTGCTCCGAGAGCGTGATTATGTTATTTTTGTATTTTATGGCATTTCCTTTAGTTTTTGTAAAAACTCTGTTTAAAGGTCATGTTTTACGTGGTTTAACGTTTTATTCAACGTTTTAAAGTAAAATTAGTGGGACGAATTTTAAATATTTACTAACGTGGTGTGACCCGAGTTTATGGCCGATTTTACTAACAAAATAAATGCTTTGTATTAGTTTTAAAAGGACTTGAGAATAGAGGGACTAGAATTGCCAAATTGTGCCAAAATTCAATCTATAAATAGGGACACGTAATACTTCTATTTTTCTTTTTAACAAAATTATTTTAACTCCATCCCTCTCCTGTCCTCCCCTTTGTTCCAAAGCCGCCACCCACACAATCACTTCTCGTGGCTTATTTCCGACAAGCAATAAGATCAATTACATATATTAATCCTTTTTTAAGAGATTACAGACCCACTATTAAAACCTCCACCTGCAATATAGATTTGAAGAAGTTAAGATTTTTGGTTTAGTTCCATGTAAATTTCGTGTATAAAGGGGTGTTTAAAATAGTTAGATTGTTGTTGTTTTGAAGTTGGTTGATTGAAAAGGTTTTGTTTGTTGGGGTTGGGTGTTCGTCCAATTTCAAAAGGCCAAGGGGAGCCATAGTTTGATTTTCTTGAAAGCAATAGTGGAGCAACTAGTTTTGTGTTTTATGTATTGGATCAATTTAGTTATATGCATGTTATATGGTTATTGGCTATATAAGATTCAAGTGCGGAAATTATTGAAAGTGTGTTTGGTTATTGACAAAAGTTGATGGTTTTGGTATAATTATAAGACAAGTTAAGCGTATTTGATATGACAGATTATGGCAAAATGTCGTTTTCATAGGTTTTTGGTTGACCAAGTTTGACCAGAAAGTTTGACCTTAACCGTAGCGAGTCAAGAAATTTTTGAAAGTTATTTTTGATAATGTCAATGTTCTAGTAGTTTGCCATAATCCTCCTTTTGCTAGGTTGGACGTCAACCGTAACTCATAAAAACGAACGTTTTATGACCGATTCAAGTTTGGGGTATTTTCGATTAAAAAGTCAACTACAAGTTTTACTTTTGAAAGTCAAACTACGAAAACTTTTTGAATATATACATTAATGAGCACAGTTTTCTTATAATGTTAGTTAATTGATAACGAAATATGAAGTTCAGATTATATTATCCTTACTTTCAGTAACTTTCTAAAAATAGAAACTTTATGGAAAATGTTGTAATGTTGTTAAGTGCGTCAAGGTGAAGTGTTTTGCGTCGCACTTGGAGATTGTAGTATATGTAATAGTAATAGTAATATATATATATATATGCAAGTATGTATTATATGAATTATTATACTTTTAGTCACGTACCGCTATATATGTATTATATAGGTCGCGGTTAAGACGTGAAGCTATTTGCGCTTGTTGATTTGATTGATTTGGATCTTTTGCTTAAGGTGAGTTCATAGCCTCGCATTTAAATCTTTTAATTATTGTTAAACCCTCTAGGGGGATGCATGTTTGTTTTATAAAACGAAACACATAAGTATTCTTTAGGTATGAGGCTAGACCCGATAACGAGATTGTCCGCACAAAGTACTATTGTCGAAGTCCCTTATTTCATGAACCGTTAATCGCCTTGTAGGTGAACGCTAATGCATTAAATAGATCTATTGGGTTTGACAACCCTGTCCGGGGTTTGAATCCTTGTGACCACCCTATCAAACGGATATTTTGTATTTAGAAAGTAGTAGGTATATGACAATAATACCTTGTTTGTGCAGCATTAACATATGAAATGAAAATATGTTAAATTGTTTTTAACGTTCGGTGTCATGAGCTTATTGCGTGAAAGAAAAGAAGTTGCTATAATTACATTCGTTGCTTTGTTTTCCCGAGAAATAATTGTGTGTTCAAAGTTCATTGCTTGTTAATTATTTTAAACTATATGAATTTCACTCAACATTGTTGTTGACGTTTAAACATGTTTGTTAGGATTGATAAAAGTGACGATCTTATTGAGATAAATGTCTTGTAATAAATAATGAAATATTAATGAGTAATAGGGTTCGTGTATATAGTAAATAGTCATAAGACTATAAGTCCAAAATGCTAAATTGTAAAAAGTTTAGAAGACAAGGGCACCGTGGTTATTCATTGAAAAAGGGATATAAATACCCTCCCACCCACCTAATTTGTAAGGGTGTGTCTTTGATGTGACTCTAGGTGTTTTTCTTAATCCTCATTCTAATCTTTTCTCTAATCCTCCACCTCCCTCTTCTCTCTCTAGCTTTCTCCTCTAGACTATACACTATATTTGCTTATTTTGATCCTGAATTCTGACCTAGACAAGTTGAATTATAGCGCAGGAGCAATTTAGTGGTGTTTTTAGAGAGCTTATTCCGACAGCTTATTCTGACAGCTTATTTCAGCAGCTTATTTTACGTGCTTATTCTGAATCCTTGATTCGCTGTTAGAGCTTATTCTGGTTTTCGTGTCATTTTTACTGATTTTCAACTTATTTTCGTGTGCATATCGAGTCAAATCTGCTTATTTGAGCTTATTTTGTGCTTATTGAGCTAATTTTAGTTGTGTTTTATGCAACTGAAATTGATTTCTTACGGTTTTATTGTAAGAATCTTGGCAAGATTAGTATAAAATTTGCTTAATTCGTGCTTATTTTTGAAATTCAGCAGATTTTAAGGTCAAAATCAGTAAAAGTTGTTTCAAAATCCAAATTCAGTAAAAAGATTGTTACATAAACTTTGACTGGTCAAACTCAGTAGTTCAACTGATTTTATAGTGTTTTGAATTTTTAGTCAAACTCAGTGGTCAACAGTCAACACGTTTTTGATAAATGCGTTTTGTGTAAAAGAGTTTCAGATCCAACTATTTTTACCGAGTTTCAAAACAAGAACCTCTCTTATCAATTGATCTCAGATTTGTGTTTTGTTGTGCTTATTTCAAATCTTTAAAAGATTCTTAACACATATCATCGCAGATCTAAATTCAGAACATATTTCAAACAAGAAACTTAAACTCGGATCTATTTTCGTCAAAAACAAACTCGGAATCAAGAATCAAGAAACACTTTCTCTTTTCGGAAAACATTGATCTCAGATTATTGGTCATCACAGATCCAAAACATTTCATCATACCAAACTTGGAACCATTCTTCAATAAAAGAACAAATTCGTCATATCAAACTCGGTAGATTCTTTTTCAAAAATGTCTCATCATACATTTTTCATAGATCTCAGTCGTGTGTTTGTTTGTACTTAACTCAAATCTTCATCAGATTATAACACGTTTCTTCACAGATCTAACTCGAAACTAAACTCGAAAACAAATTCGTCATCGTTTTTGATAAAGCCAAAAGTGAAACAGATCTCAGTTTCGTGTTTTGATCAAAAATCCATCAAAGATCTTAAAACACGACAGAAACAATCATCATAGATCAATGTTTAATTTCTTTTGATATTCGAAAAATTAAAAGAATAACAAGAACATAAGCGTCCAACTCATTCATTGTTGTTTCGATTTGCAAGAAAAAGAAAGTCAAGTAAACAACTTCATTGATCTCTGTATCGGTTTGACTTGAATAAATAAAGATCTATCGAGATCTTCTCCATTCGAGTAACCTTTTCATCATAGATCTATTGTCTTGTTTCGAATATCAAAATCAAGAAAAAAAAAACAGAAATCAACAGAAACAGAAAACAAGAAAAGACAAAAGGTAAATAAATAACATAAATCTCAGACCGGGTTGTTTGGTATCATTTTGTGATACTCAGGGATCTATAAAGATCATCAAGAACCAAAAACCCTTTCATCATAGATCATTTCTTTTCTTTTCTTTCGGTTGAACAAAGAAAAACGCATACCAAATCACAAGGAAATCTACCTGTGTCATCTTTCAAATCGTGTGTGTAAGATTGTGTTTTGAGTGTGGTCGTGTATCTTTGAGATAATATTGAAGTAAAGTTGTGATTGTGAGTGAGTGGATTCATTATGATTGTTCTTGTGCCTAGTGAGATTAAAAAGAGAGTGTAGGCGTGCGTTTTGATTTAGGTTTTGAGTTGTTTGATTAGTGGTTTTGTTTGTGGTGAAAGATAAAATGATCAAAAAGTAGAGAGGTGTGTGTAGTTTATGTTAAAGTGTGAGAGTGGATTTCGTGTATGTGTGACTGTGTGTGTTTGAGAAGTAAAAGAAAAAAAAAGGGCGTGCGTTTGATTGTAGGGTTAGGGTTGAGACAAAGTTTTATATCAATTGTGATAGGAGTTTCACATTTTTTTGATATTAGGGCCACATTGTCCATATACCGAAAAATATTAAAGAAGAAATGGGACAGGCACCAATTATATTTGTGAATTATTGATTGGGCCCTAAATTTTGTATTTGATTCATGTGTGCATTGCATTTTTTGTAGATGGACGAATTTTGTAATAATTTTGGGTTAAAGTTGGTATCGAGTTTTAATTGTAGGATAATAATTCAAGACTGATTAAAAAAAATTTAGGTTGAATTTTTGAGTTTGTGTTGGATCTTAATTGCGTTGAAAATTTTTGGGTTCGTTGAGATTAAATCAGAAAAAATGGGATCAAACGAGGAAATATTACAATACGTCAAAAAGACACAAAACGATTTTTTAAACAAACACAACGTCCCAGAGAAAATATCTAAGATATTATTCAGTTACAAGATAAAGCAAAGATCTTGAAAATGTTGTTTGTAAAATGGGCATATCAGACTGACACACTTGCGGTTGCTTACAAGTTGAACAAAAATCCCCGCTTTTAAGGACAACTTAACAAATAAGTCCGGGTGTGGGATATAACGGGTCCTTTTGTTTTCATCACAAGCTTATGCTAAAATTTCCTAAGTTGATCGTGCTTCTGAACTTTGTGATAAAAT
Organism: Tanacetum coccineum; assembly: GCA_026074375.1. NCBI lineage: Eukaryota > Viridiplantae > Streptophyta > Magnoliopsida > Asterales > Asteraceae > Tanacetum > Tanacetum coccineum. The sequence goes on along the minus strand of BQNB010056419.1, from coordinate 28,416 downwards.
AAACAACTGCATGTGTTTTGATTCTGAGGAAACTCTTTAGAATGCTGAAAAGAGTCAATTAAAAATGAATGAGTTTCAAAAAGATGAAAAATTCAAGAGCTAAAGATTCAACCAAACGATTACGAAAAGTTGAACAAACTTTATAAAGACTTTGTTCCTCAAAAAGAGCTTTTTGAGATTTCTGTTAAGCAAAAATGTTCTTCATCTTCTTATATTCCATTTGTTAAGATTCTGGAAACAAAAACAATGCCAAGTGAGTTACCTTTGATCAATGAATTATTCAATATAAAAGTTGGATTTAAAAAGTTGTTTCTGTTAATAAAACAGAACAGTAAAAGGGCAAGCATTTTTTACACATCACCGGCAGAGATTGAACGTATTGAGTTTTGTCAAAAACAAGTTAAACCAATTCTTAATGAATTACAGGTTTACTTTGATGACTTTCAGAATCTATTTCAAAGGGATATAAAAGAAATGAAAGATGCGTTTGAGCAAAATGATGTCTATCTTGATGAAATTGAGAATCAAAATGATTTGTTGAAAGATCAACTTTTGGAAGCATCCTTAACTGAAGATATCAAGAATCTTGTCATAACTTCTTGTGTGGAAATAAGGAATAAAGAGTTACATGATGAAATTGAAAGAATTTCAAAAGAGTCAAAAGATGTTTCAACAGAGCGTAAAACAGCTAATACGGTTTGTAATGATTCATATGAAGTCACACAGGGATTGTCAAAAAGAATTGTTGAATTGGAAAAAGATTTGTCAACAAGTCTCGAGAAAATAATTCTTTGAAAACAGTGCAAAAAGAAAATGAGAATTTTATGGCATCATTACAACTCGAGAAATGCTCATTTGAAACAGATTTAAAAAGATTTGTTTGAGTCGGCTATCAAACGTCAAAAAGTTGAGACACATCAAGTGATTAACCAAAGTTAAGGACGATTTTGATGAGATTGAAACGAGAAACATTGAGTTGGAATATCGTGTGGCGTCATTAATTAAGGAGAATGAACATTTGAAGTTGACTTACAAAAACTTGTTTGATTCAATCAAAAAGTCGCGGGTCCAAACAAAAACTTCAAATGTAACACAAGACGAGGCAGAAAATCTGAAGTCTCAATTGTTTGAATTTGCTGAAACTAAGTTCAAAAACATTCTCGAAAAAATTGAATTTTTCAAAAAGAAGCAGTTGGATATTTCTGAACTTAACATGGAATCGGGGGAGAATGTTTGTGATAATGCCAAATGTGAGTTTCTAACAAAGTTTGTCGAGCTTGAAAAGGTTTTAACTCAACAAACAAAAGATTTTAATGACGTCAAGCTTGAATTGTCGAACAGAACAGCTAAATTTGAGGCGTATTTTGAAAAACTTGAAAAAACGAAAGTTGTTCTTGAACGACAATTGGCTCGTAAGGTTGATGATTCTAAAGCTGAAAAGGATCAATTTTTGAAAGAAATTAATCATTTGAGAACTCAATTGGAAAATCTGAAAGGAAAGTCTGTGCAAACTAAGTTTGATAAACATTCAATTTTGGGAAAACCACCAGCTGATAAATTGTTGATAAACTCTCAAATTTCAAAATCATGGTTTACTCCCAAAGTTGATGTGCAAAAGAGTTTGTCAAAACCAGTCACTACACAGTCTTTGCCTAAAAATGAAAAAGATCAGCTTTTAAAACGAATTGCATATTTGGAATCAAAATTGGCATCTCAAGATATTCGTTCTTGTCAAAAAGAATATCATGAGTTGAGGACTTCATATAATGCTTTAAAAGTGAAGTTTGATTCTCTTAATCGGCAAAAATGGAACATCAATGTTTCAAAATCTTCAAAACCTAAAGAAAGTGTTTCGGAAAAGGTTCACACGGGTGAATCTTCAAAACCGTTTTCACGAAGGGTTTCTCAGTTTACAACCTATTCTTTACAAAAAGATAGGAAGTTTTCTAAGAAATCTCAAAGTTTTGAAACATTTTCTCCTCATAAGGGTTTTAAGACAAGAGCTTCAAATGAAAATAATCAATCTTTTGAAACATCACACTCGTGTTTTACACCGGTAAAACAAGTGTGGAGCCCAATTAAGGAATCTCAAACTTTTGAAGCATCTTCTTCTCAAAAGAGTTTTAAGACAAGTACTTTCAAAGGAAAGAATCACGTTTTTGTTACTCCACACTCTCGTTTTACACCGGTAAAACAAGTGTGGAGGCCAAAGCAAAGTCATTCGAAATCTTTCAAATATTCCAAATCAGAAATGCTTTCGATGCAAAACAAGAATGACTTTGCTTCAACCATCAACAAGAAAGGAAGAGTTTCAAACGAAACAAATTTTCAGGATGTTTCATCAAATGACATTAACAAATGGAAATCTTCTTCGTCAACAAGATTTAAAACTCCATTTGAAACACCGAGTTTCAAAAATCAATGGAATATCAAGAGGAATTTTAAATCTCCGTTGATTCCACGAGAGCTGTTTTCAAATGAAACACCGGTTTCAAGCCCTCGTTGGAACTCAACATCTTTACATCGACTTGACACAACTTTCAATTGGTTTTCAAAATTTGGTAAACCCGTTAGCACCGTGCTTAAATGGGTTCCAAAAGTTGTTGTCTAAATTCGATGTCAATGGTTTGTAATCATATATCAGATTGCAACCCGTGCTTTAAATAAAAGGAAAATGTACGTTTCAGTGCATTTATCCTTAACAACGAAAAGAGAAATCTTTTCGGTCTTGAGCTATTCAAATAAAACATTCAAAGTTTTGTAGCTCAAGTCAATGGTTTGTAATCAAATGTCAGATTGCAACCCGGTCTTCAAATAAAAGGGAAGTGTACGTTTCAGTGCGCTTTACCTTAAAAAGAAGAGAAATCTTCTTGTTTTGAGCAAAAATTATTCAACTTTTTCAAAAAGATTTTCAAAAATCTTTCAAAAGTTTGCTCATCAAAATGGTTTGTTATTAAATTTCAGATAACAACCCGGTTTTCAAATAAAAGAAAAGTGTACGTTTCAGTGCGCTTTATCTTTAAAAGAAGAGAAATCTTCTTTGTCCCGAGCAATTTTTTATCAACATCTTTTCAAAAAAGTGTGCTCGGGACATACGACTTCTAAGTAAATGTCAGCTTAGGACTCATTCTTCAAATAAAGGAAAGTGTACATTTTTGTACATTTATCCTCACAACGAGAAGTTTACAACTTCTTGGACTTGAGCTATTTCATTTAAGATATTCAAAATCTTGAGCTCAAGCAAAATGGTATATAAATGAAAATGTTTTGAACAAATGAATAATAATCGATTTAAAAGAAGTTGTGGTCAAGTATGTTTATATCGATAAGCGTGCAAATGGTGAAGATTGTGTCCGGTTACGACCGTTTCCTGAAATTAACAGGATGAGGAGTGAGCAATCTACTGACCATACGTTTTAGATATCTATATACTTTGACACAACTATTTTTCAAATTTGTTTAGAACATTCAAAAAGGTTCCAAATCATAATCATGCTATGTCCGTTTTCTCCCATGTGTTTTCAAATTCTCATATAGCTATTTTAATCCATTGATATCAAAAATCTCATTTGGTATGCTATTTTTGAGAGGGAGAAAATTGGATTAAAATGTGATCAAGAAAGATAAATGCTTAAGTGTGTGGAATATCAAAGTGATCTAAAAGACTCAAAGTGCAATCAACTCTTTCCTCCATGTGCAAAATAATTTTTGAATATCAATGCACATGTGTAGGGGGAGTATTTCTCAAAAAGTGAAACTTTCAAAGTATTAAATGTTTTGATTTATATCAAACACTTTGATTGATTTTCAAATGGTTTTATGGTTTCGATCTTAAATATCCATCAACCAACTACCTCACAATGATCAAAGAAGATATAAGGTGGTAAGGTTAGGTATTATTCCATGATCCAACCAGAACCGGAGGGATCTACCCAGGGATATTCCATAGATAGAATATAGGTCCTTAGGTATGATGAAGTAGAATGTGAATGGGAATAATGTTATCTAAGGCATGAGTTATCATCGGAACAATCACAACAAGATGATAATGAGGACGCGTTAGTTTAACATTGAAGGGGTTGAAGAATGAAAAAGAAATGTATGGATAAAGGGTGAAAAGAAAGAAGCCCTCCACAAACTTTAGGCAGAAACCGGGTCAATACATAATCTATCGAATATCATAAAGATGATATTTGGTATTGAAGAAAGACATCATGGACCCAGTGATGCAATGCACAACCCTTCCCAGCCACTCAAGATTCTCTCAAAAGAATTCTTGTTTCATTGTCACGGAGATTAAATTTTCTTTTCATTGAGTTCATGGCCACACTTGCCATTCAAGTCCATTTCTTCATGGTCATGTTCATCAATCTGGTTCAAGTCCTCATGATCTAGTTGAGGGAACTTGTTTGATTAGCAAAGTAATGAGTATGGGAAGGTTTGTTCTAACTTTGAGTTTTCGGCCAGAAAAGATTAGGACACTATAAGCGATACTGTCACTTCATTGTTAATGTAGTGTTCTCAGAGTCAAAAGTACCATTCTGTGGCTTGAGGATGTATGTAGTTGAGCCTTTTCTATCCTCTTAAAGATCTTAGATTGTTGTACATATTCTATCAAAACTTTGACTGTCCACCCCCTGGTTTGGTCCTCATTATCAAGGAAACTTGTGACCAGGCAGAAGGTAGAGATCTTAGAAATTTTTTTGATTTGCCATCCTCTCGTAGGACACACATGCTCCATGGAATCTCTAATGACTAGGAGACTTTGGAACATGTCATAGCATTTGTGAAGACCTTCTTGTGTTGGATAAGAGAATCCTTCAAACTGTTGCTTCAAAGATATTACTTTTGACATCTTCTTGGGATTCGTCATTTCCACCAAATCTAGATTTGATGGCATCCCACATTTCTTTTGCATCAGTCATCTTATGGAACTTAGCAAGATGATCTTCTGGTAGGGCCATAAGCAAGGTGGTCCTTGCTTTTCTCTCTCTTTCTCTGGCTACAATCTCTTCTGCAGTTCTAGGAGGCAAAACACTTTATTTGTCCTGTTTGTTATCTGTAGTAATTGATACAGGGACCATTCCCCATTTTGTATTACTCCGATTGGATAGTCTGTATGGGGCCAAATAGTGCTCATTCTTCATAGCCCAGATAATCATATTCTCCCTTTTTGAGAATAGGAAGCTTGATGGTTGAGTCTTGTCATGGGAGTGTCGTTGGGTTGGTGTTTGTGATGATAGGTTTGGGAGCTTGGTGGTTGGTTTGGTGGAATGTCATACTTGTGTGATGATGCCACATGACATGTTTTTAGTTTAGGAGTATGAGTGTTTGATTTTTGATTTGTTTTTTATTTAGAGTTTCTCACTAGGCTCTGTTTAACCCTCAAAACTTCTGAGTCATATATGAATAGTTCTACTATAGCTTATTAGGATGATAGCCAAGATGTTTAATTACAATTGACTATATAGAAACACTGTGATTATGAATAATATGTGGATGCGGAATCTCAACACATAGTACTAAGAAAAAACAATGTAGAATGGAATAATATTATTTTATTGCTTAGAATGATTACAGATTATAATAATTAAGAGATGATTTTGTGTAAGATATACTTCAGTCGTATATCTACTATGTCATTAGGAATCCTTTATAGACTATAGGATAAACCATAACTGAATTGCAAAGAACAAACATATCTTTTCCTAAAATATCTCACACATATTCATAATCTTTCGGTTATAACTATTTTTCTACTAAACAGTACTAAACTATTTAATCAGTACTTATATTTTGTACTGTCAGTACTAACTATAACTATCAGTACTAACTATTTGTACTATCGATACTAAGTTAGGAAAACATAAATCTTAACATTGAAAGCTCTTTAATAATCTCCCTTGATAGACTTGATATCTTAAAGGAAGATCTTGTTTATTAGAGTTTACGAAAGTCTTTGTCTTTAATACTTAAGCTTTCTTGACTTTTTGAATCTTGATGGCTATAGTATTGTCTTTGTAGTTGAGCATGAGCATCTGTAATGAATCAGACTCAGCTTTGGGAATGAGGCTTCTCATCTCCATCTTATATGAATTCCTAAATAAAACAGTTAGCTATTAATGCGTTGTGGACAAAATATGGCTTTGTAATTCATTCCGGATTTGGTTAATTACACCTCCGGTTCTGTTGATACGTTTTACAATATAAATACTGTACATGTGATCAGGTAGATTTAAAGGATCTCCTTGACAAGGTTTCCAGCTCAAAAGCGTTAGGATCTTCTAACACATATGTATTAGATTTACCTGCTTGCTAAGTTATCATTACCAAAACGTTCTCAAAGCAGACAACACGGCTAAGAGTGAATCAGATGTTTCTTTCTTTATTATTATGTGTCAATTTCTTTTACTGGGGAACAAGTTTGTTCACATAGAATCGCACAAGTTTCTTTCACAGTGTTGACACAAGGTGTTGATTCATATAGAATCGCGCAAGTCACCTACAATAGCTTGTTTGATGTTGGCTCAAGCAGAATTTCCATCTTCACTGTGAATACCTTATGTATCACTCGGATGTTGGCATATCACAAGGGTTAATGCGTATTTTAGGACTCTTGTTAAACATCTTGTGAACCTTATTGATGGTTCAAACAAGTGTTTGTGTAATGGAATGTGTCCTAATGATATATTATTTTTATTGATCTCTGGGCTCTAGACTCGTTTTGTACGTTTTGGTTTTATTACTCGTAAGGTTTGGAGAAGACTGGCCAACCTATTCAATATTATAAACTCGGTATAGAAAAGTACAATAGAAAGTGTGTGTATCTCTGTGACAAATGAGACAAGTTTCTGTTGAGAGAAACTAGAATGGCTAGGAAGGGTTGTGCATTGCATCACTAGGTCCATGATGTCGTCTTCCAATATCAGAATTCATCTTTGTGGAAAACCCTATAGATTATGAATTGACCCGGTGTTTGCCTATGGTTGCAGGGAGGGCTTCTTTCTTTAGGACCCTTTTATCTTACTTTTCCTTTTTCATTCTTCAAACCTTCAATTTCTTCACAAGACGTCATTACTAACACCTTGTTGTGATTGTTTCAGTGTTAGCTCAATCTTAGTCGGCATTATTCCCTTATACTCATTCATCTCCAATCATACCTAAGGTGATGCTATTTTATAACTATGGAGTGTCCTTGGCGTAGATCCCTCCGGTTCTGGTTAGCTAGATCATAGGAATGATTCCTAAACCTAACCACCTTATGATTCAGGAATCGTCGTGAAATTAAGATGTTGTTGGGTTGTAAGATCGCTTAATCAATAAATCCCTTTTCTAAAGAGCAAAATTTTGGTCTTTAGTATTCACTTATTCTTTTCAAGGATCACATTTTTTTAATCACATTTCTCCCCTTATTTAAAATACTAAGTCAATTAGTCTTTGAATAACCATATATGATTAAAAATTTGTCTTGAAAGATTCTAGGAGAAAATATTATCTGCATGAATTATAGAGAACTTTATGTTTTGCTTCACCACAATTTCTACTTATGGTTGACACCAAAAAAATAATACTAAGTTGTAAATTGAATATAAAATTGGCGGGTTAGCATTGTATGAGAACACAATTATTGTAATATTATGACTTGTCATTGGAAGAATTCTTGAAAAACTAAATTGTGATCTACCACCTAATCATCTTATAACATACAATCTATTGAGTAGTCATTATTATTCCAGATATGTTATTGAGACTTTTTATAATGTGTTGAATACATAAGAATTGTCATGTGATGTTGTATCCAACAATCATTAAAATATTGTTTTTCGAAAAACTCCCCTTCAAACATTGACTCATTTGAAAATGACACCATTTGTAGAAGAAGTGTCTTGTAACTCATGAGGGTATGGAGTGTTGAACACTTAATTTTGAAAGATTCTGCTTGTCAGTGAGAAATTCATTGACAAATTTGTGTTCAACTTTTTGAAAAAAATTCAATTGTTAGATGATTCTCTTCTACGCTAAATGATAAGCGCACTGTAACGTACAACTCTCTTTGTCGTTATCGGGTCCGTGTTGAAATTTGAGACCGATTACAGTCTAATGAAAATTATATTTGACATGTTTTGAAAGCTTTTGGAAACTCCTGTTCGAACTTATTTACCACGACCGGGTCGATATTAATCAACATTTCTAAGTACGTAAAATGTTATCGATTCAATTGACATGTCTGAGAAGATATTTTTTGTGAAACATTTTCTGATTTTCTGATTTTGTATTTTCTTTTTAAAATTTTATATTTTTGTATTTGTTTTTATATGTTTTATTTTTTTGTATTTTGCTTTTCTCAAAAAATATGTACAAGTCGATGTTTGATTGGTTATCAAGCAGATTCGTTTGTCAGAACCTCCAGTTCTTCTGGAGTCAAACATCTCATACCAATTCGTTTAACAAGATACTGAAACCTATCTTTGGGTAAGGCTTTAGTAAACATATCAGCTAATTGGTATTCAAATCTGACAAAGTACAATTCTATTATACCGTTTTCAACCTGTTCCTTGATGAAATGATATTGAGTATGGATGTGCTTGGTATGGGAGTGTTGCACGGGTTGCATGAGATTGCTATGGCTGACTGAGAGTCGTAATACAACGGTATTTTGTTGTAGTTGAAGCCATAATCCTTAAGCTGTGTCCTCATCCTATTAATTGAGCTTTAACTTGCAGATAAACGCTACGTAATTTACTCAGCACTCTTGCTAATGGGACATTTGACAGTACAGTCTTGCTTCTTTTGGAACATCCAGCTGACTAAGCTATCACCGAGGAACTGTATTCTCTAGACGTGCTTTTGCGAGTATCAATGCATTCGTAATGGTCGGCATCTGAAAAAGCTGTTAGTTCAAAGCCAGAATCCTTCGGATACCAGAGTCCCATGTTAATGGTACCCCTTAAGTATTTAAAAGATATTTCTCAGCCTCTTTGAGGTGTTTTTTCAGTCGGGTCATTGGCATGATATCTTGCACTTTAACATACCTGCTTTGCACTATGTATTGGGTCTACTAGATGTCAAATACAGAGTGACCGGATTTTACTACGGTAGTCTTTTGGTTACGGGGTTCACCACTCAAAGTCTGCTATCTATTTAGGTTTCGTAGCATTTGGTGTACCAATGCTTTGTCCTTTTTCCATACCATGTTTTTAAGTATCTCTAAAGTGTACTTGGCCTGATTGATAAAGATACCGCATGGGGATTGGTGGATCTGAAGTCCTAAAAAGAATTTCATTTCCCCCATTAAGGACATCTCAAATCTACTGTGCATTAGTTCTTTAAATGTTTTAGAAAATTTAGGGTTTGTAGACCCGAAAATAAAGTCATCGACATAAATTTGCACAAGTAGAATGTCCTCCCCATATCTTATCGTAAATAATGTTGGGTCAATTGTACCTTTAGTAAAACCTTTGGACATCAGGATATTTAAGAGTTCATCATACCATGCTCTTGGAGCTTGTTTCAATCCATATAGAGCTTTCTTTAGACGGTAGACTTTTTCTAGATGATCAAGATTAACAAACCCATCAGGTTGTGCAACATAAACCTCCTCCTTTAGTAGACCATTAAGAAATGCCATTTTTATGTTCATCTGATAAATTGGAAAAGACTTGTGTGCAGCATAGGAATGAAGATCCTAATAGCTTCCAAACGAGCAACTAGAGCAAATGAATCTTTGAAATCAATACCCTCTTCTTGAGCGTATCCCTTAGCTACAAGTCGTGCCTTATTACAAATTACAGTTTAATCTTTATCCTTCTTGTTTTTCTATAACCACTTTAGTTTGATTACAGTCTTGCCAAAGAGTTTGTCAACGAGTTCCTAGACTTGTAGTCTGTCAAATTGATGAAGCTCTTCCTGCATTGCTTCTATCCATGTTGAATTAGCCATTGCTTCCTTAATGGTTTTGGTTCAGCAGTACTCACAGTGAGCGTGAACATACACATTTCAGGATCTGTCGCAAGTTGTTGTCTTGTTTGCACTGGCTTGGATGGATTTCCACGAACTTGAGTTAATGGGTGATCTTTTGTCCATCGGTGTTCAGATTGATGAGGTTGGTAGAATGTATGCATATTTGAATTATCAACGTTGCGTAAGGAAGACTCAGCAAGTTCTTGTACCGGTGTACAAAATGGGTTGATAAATTCATATGGTTTAGTTAGAGTTGGAGTTGTTTTCCTCAGCATGATTATCGTTGTTTTCCGCAGCATGAACAGTTGTAGTTGGAGTTGTTGGTTCTGTGATAGGGTAAATATTCGTTGTAGGTGGTGTGTCTTGTTGTATAGAATTATCGGTGGGAGAAGAAGACTTGTTGACACTTGAAGTACCTGCAGTGAAAAATTCATCGTAAAGAGGATCGAATAAAAGATCCAACTCATGTTGTAACGGAGCTGTTTCATCTGCTAAAGGAGAAACATTTTGTAGTTGGGCAACGGGGCCAGAGTTGTCATAATCTGACGCCTTTTGTCATTGAGGAACGAGGCCTGAAGTGTTATTATCAACAGACGTCTCAGTCATATCTTTGATTTCATCAAACTTAATATGTATGGATTCAACTATCAATCGGGTTCTCTTGTTGTAAACTCTGTATCCCTTAGACTGAGTTGAGTATCCCACCAGAATGCATGGATCCCCTTTTTCTTTCATCTTGTTAAGATTTTCACCATCTCTGGTTAAGTAACATGTACAACCAAAGATGTGAAGGTGTTTAATTGAAGGTTTCTTGTCATTCTTTGATGTTATAACCGTTTTCTCCATATGTCGGGATGATGATAGATCTTTTTGGAGATATAGCAGCGTTTGAAAATTGGTTCATGGCCTAAAAGGAACAAAGAAGTTTAGAAGCTAAGATTATCGTGCAGAGCAGCCCTCTTACAAGAGTACTATAATCCGTCTTTTTCACAACGCCGTTCTGTTCAGGTGTCCGAGGAGTGGAAGTTTGATGTTCAATTCCTTTTTCTTTGAAAAATGCATGGAGTGTCTTGTTTAAGAACTTTGTGCCTCGGTCAGTACGAACATAAATTACCGGGGCTTGAAGATTCTGTTGAATCATTGTGAGAAACTCTTTTAAAACTTCTGGTGTTTCATCCTTGGATCTTAGAAATAGAGTCCAAGATTGATTAAGTAATAAACTTATGAAATAAGATAGATAATAATATGTAATCATGGATTCTTGTAGATTCGGTGAAGGTGTTGTGATCTTTTGTCTTTGTGTTCATTTATCTCCGATTGCTTATTCGTTAAGGTATATATATTCCATCCTTTTAGTAAGGACACTTCATTCTCTTTTGTTTGGCTACTTGATTTATTTGATATTCGTTTGATATTCCTTTGAGTTGCTATCCGTAATCATGACTCATTTGATGTTGACAATCCGTTTGATTCGATATTCGTTTGTATGAATCTGTTGGTTCTTGTTTGGAATATGCTACTAGATTCGTTTCCATATTTGGATTATTCGAAACTTGTTCACTTATATCTTTGCTTTAATCTTGCCCGAGCTATTTGTATCTAGTCATGGAGGTACCATGACCATGTCATTGATGCACCAATGGCATGACACTATCTGTGACGGTGTGATTAGTCCACGACGTTCCCTTTTGTATGTGCACTTATTATGATTTGATTATATATGTTCGTACACTCGCCATAGTGCTTGTGTATATGGATATAACTTTGTTTTGCAGGGAGCGTATGGATGCATTTTAGGTACTTTGTTCCGTTCAGTTCAAGTGAATGGTTGTGTGTGTGCTATACACCCCATATCACATTTGGTACATAAGGAGTTGCTTGCTTGTGTACATTTGATTATGACTATCTGATTATTTGTTTAGGGTCTATTCATGTATCATGTTTAGACATTTGTTTGGGCTCGTGGGCATTCCTTTGATTACTCCTATCCTATTCATTGATCTATATATATCGTTTGGCATTTGTTTGGCAGGTTCTTGATATTCGTTTCGTTCAAACCTTCGTTTTATTTCCGTTATTATTATTATTATATATGTTCACTAAGCGTTAGCTCAGCCGCGTTTTCTTTTCCTGCGGCAGGTACTAAGCGGGAAGCTGGGATATGAGTGTTGAGAGTAGTAAATTTTAGAGGACCACTTTTAGAAGAACCCTTTTGATTTAGATTTATGTTTTAAGACCTTTCCTTTGAAAATTTATTTCATTTGACTTTGTTGGAATTTAATACAGTTAGAAGTCATTTTATTTTATGACTTGGTATTTTGATTAATAAAGTCTTCCGCTTGCGTTTATATGTTCTAATATGACACCATAATGTAACTCTTGGCCTCACTATCAGAGCGGGATGTTACACATAGGGTGGTCTTCTACTTTAGTCTTCTTATTCTTCACTTGACTATTGTTTGGCATGACCTTATCTTTCATTTGAGTGCTCCTAAGCTGTAGTCTGCTAACATTAGTTTTGTGAATTACTCCTATAGAGGTAGACACGCAAGGATTAGTATTCCTAGAAGTCTGAGGCAACTGAGGGGATTTAGTTTGTGTTGTCCTAAAGTCAATGCGGTACATTCCTGGTTTGTGTTACTTACAGCATGCCTTGCTGTATGAGGTAAAATATGTGTAGTGAGTGGTTTTTATAAACATTCTGACACATTAGTTTTGGGAACCGACTTTGTTTTTGAGAAACTTTTCCTCTCAAGAGGGTCTGAAAAAGGAGCCGGTTTGCCTAAAACTGATGGTTTTGGAATCCTTTAGGCATTTGGTTGTCGAACAACAGATGGTTTATCAATCTTAGTTTCCATAGATTTTCCTTTTCATTTCTCGATGAGTTTCTTTAACACACTAATGGCAATGTTCTTGTCTTGCAATTGAGCTTTAAAATCTTGTATTTCATGATATTGTTCACGTTCTTTTTTAAATACATTTGATGCAGGTTCTTTGCAAACTTTGTCATTTTTAATTTGTTCTTTACAGTGTTGTAAAGCAAGTTCAAGAAAAATCGAGTGTTTTTCTAATTTAGCAAAACTTCGTGAAAGCTCATTATAAACTTCTTTACTAATATTTTCAGTTTGTTTAGAAAGCTTTTGCGCAAGACATTCACATTCTTTCACTTTATGATCATATAAGCATTTCAATTCAGCATGAGCATATATTTCAGATAAAGAATGCAAATAAGAACATGTAACATCATTTGACACACACTCTTGGAGAAGCAGATCATACATGTTTGAGAATTCAGCTTTATCAGATTCAAGTTTGTCAATTTCTTTTTCAAGAGATTTAAGATACTCTAAATCAGCATGCATTTGTTGCTTAAGTTCATGAACAAATGTGAAACTATCATTTTGTGTCTTTAGGGCAAGAGGCATCAAACATGTTTTAATTAGGATTTCCATATCCTTAGAAGTTGGTGCACGAAAATGATCATGAGAATGCTTTTACCAAGCTTGATCAGCAAGTTCTTTAAAATGATTTATGTTATTGGTCATTACATTATAAGCTTGTCGACTTTTACTGATCGATTTTGAATTAGGTAAGAAACCGATGTTTTTGAAAATGTTTGATTTAGATTGAACAAAAGATTTTCTCTACATTTTCTTTCTAACTTCATTTGCATGTGCCAACTGATCATGATATTCCTTTGAAGCTGGTTTAAAATTTTCATAAATACTATTCTGCTTTGTGTAATCATAAGGTTTCACTAAGGCTTTATTTAATTTTGATCGACTCTCTTTTTCAAGAGTCAGGGTCTCTTCCCTATCCGGGATGAGTCTGTTTGCAGGATCAGATTGGTCATATGAGATCTCATACAAACATGGTTTTTCAGATTGAGCCTTTTTGAGGTACATAGGATTTGCAAAGGTTGATCTACCATTGAATGTTGGGCATTTAGGGGCTAACATATGAATGGTCTGAATTGATTGGTTTCTTTTATAAACAATTTCGTTCAAAAACTTTAATTGCATCATTTTATCAATGTATTTTTCTTCCTTACTTTTCAAATTCGTTATTACCTTAGTTTTCTCTTTGACAAGACCTTCGTAATGTGACTTTGTTAAAAGACTTTGTTTGACTAACTCATCATGTTTCTCTTTGATAACTAAAATTTCATAGGCTTTAAGTTTTAAACCTTCTTTGATGTCAACCTCTTTTTGAGCTAATTTTCATAGAGTGTCATTTAACTTGCGTTCAAGTTTGTCATAGTCAATTGTACGGTTATTTAAGGTCATGTACTTTGCAAGCTTAGTCTGTTTACATTGAAGTGCAATTAGGCAACTATCGCGGGTAGTATTAGACTCCTCGAGATTAGATTTGCACTCCTTTAATTCTTGAGTCAATGATGTGTTTGATTTATTTAATTGTTTCATAATCTTTTTATTTTCATCAACATCAAGTTTTAAATTTGCAATTAAATTAGCAAGCGCAACACGCTCATTTTCAGCATTTTGGTCAATCTGAATATCATTAGCACACATATCTGATGAATCAGGAATGACATTACTATCAACCTTTTCCACTACACATGTGTTACTAATGGATTCAGGTTGCTCAGAATGCTGTCTCTCATTGGCAAACACATTATATTTAGCATTGTATTGTACCTGTTCCAATGGCTCAGCAGTTGAATTTGATTCTGGAGGTAAGACTTCCTGAATCTTTGCCATGAAACCATAATGTGCTTCCAGTTCTTGTTCATCAATCTCTCCATCCGTGTCCGCTAGCCAATCAGCTTGCTCGGCTTGTAATGGAACACCTTTCTCAGCTTGTTTGCACAACAACATCTTTTCCTTATGATACGAGTAGTCTTTTACCCTTTTTGGTTTCCTGCATTTCTTAGCAAAATGACCAAATTTCTTGCAATTGAAACACTGTATCCTAGTCCGCTGCACTACCTGACTGCCTACAGTCTCCCTAGCCCCAGCAACTGTCATGGTCCTCTAATTCCCAAACTGCCTAGTCTGATTGTCATTCTTGTACCATAGAGAAGTATCCACATTCTTGTTTCTGGAGTTTATTCTTGTTTATGGAGTTTTAAGAAGTTATGAGGTTGTTGTTGGTAGGTTTGTAGAGCCTTTTTTAAAGTAATTGCAACGAACTGCCAAGTTTTTATGCATATCCTATGTCTCTCCACCCCCCCTGAGCTTGTGCTGGATCACTGTTTCTTCAGAATGCTGGACTTAGAAGAGGGCTGGTGATTGGTTTGGCTATCATCTTTGCTTTTGAGTTTGGTAGATGCAATAGATCTGGTGGAGATGCTTGTTTTGTGGTGGGGCGATATGATTTGATGAAGAATTTCTGGTGCTGGATAATAAGGATCTAAGGATTTTGTTCGAGCATCAGCAACAAGTGCTAATGGATTTTGCACATTCTTCGGCTATTATCTCAGCAACGAATTTCATTACACTTCCTTTTTCGATTATGTTTTAGTACGTCTACAGGACGTTCGCTGATATGAGACTGATCCAAATCTTGGTGTATGCTAGACAATTGTCAAGTGGAAGACTTTATTAATCAAAATACCAAGTCATAAAATAAAATGACTTCCAACAGTATTAAATTCCAACAAATTAAAATGAAAGAAATCTTCAAAAGGAAAGGTCTTAAAATCAAGAGTAATAAGACTCCTTTGACTCTCCATCACGAGAAGTAAATTTTCCAAACTCCCAAAACAAATTAGTCTTGACATCTTGAATGTTAATAGATTCACCCTGTTGTAGCCTTTCAATGGCTATCCACATTTCATGAGCTGTTTTGCAAGCATCAGCAGTTGAATATATATCATCCCCAATTCCAGTCAATAGCAAGTGAATTGCTTCTTTTTCCTCTTGGTAATGTTCTTTGTTTTCTGGAGACATATTCAAGATTGTCTCAACTGCAATGCGTTCCGGAATTGTAGGATTATCACCTATTACATGTATAGCTAGAATTGTGACAATGGTAGGTTGATATGGACCTTCTAAAAGGCATTTCCTCAAGGCATCACCATTTGGTCTTGTATCAATGTATCTTAAGAAACGTGATTGCCACTGAGAATATCTTCCTGGTGGACGATCCCTTGAACCAGCTACCATGATGTTGTTATGCATTTGACTGTCGGGTGGAACTTACAATTGGAGTAGTCATGATGAATGATTGTTGAATTATGAAGTGAAAATAATTTGTAGGATCTTAAGTAGGTAAAGTGATTGTTGTTGTGGTGGAAAACTATTTCACGGGATTTTACAAGTCTTGACTAAACCGAGAAAACACGTGAGTGGTTCGCGAGACTTTACTAAATCAAGAAAAACCGTAAAAAAAGAATTGTTGTTGAAATCGTTGATGTAATTGAAGAACTTGAGCTTTTGATAACGATTGGTGAGCTTAAAACGACTAACGGTGCAATAACGTTTCAGTTTAGAAGACTAACAGTTGAATTATAAGCACTAAGGACTAACGGTGTAAAGTTGTTTTAACTAAGAGGGTTAATAATCAAAGAAAGGACGAAGGATGAAGTATACATGAAGTCCAGGGACTAAAGTTGCAAATTTTGAATTTAGTTGAATAAAATTAACCTTTTCCCTCCTGAACACGTTTTCTTCTTCGTTTTTAAAATATATTAAAAAACGTTTTTTATTCGTTTTGATTCGGTTTGATTTATAAGCTCATACGGTTATCATCGGTGAAATCCGAATATACCACAATGATCGAAAAGATGTCACGAGCACGATGGTATAAGTTAAACATCCCGTTCTGCACCGTCACTCGAACCCGAAAAAACCAAAATGGCTTGAAACTTGTATAACTTACGTTTGATGAGCTGCTAATTCGTTGAACAAAGAGAGTTGCAAATTCGGGTGACAAGTAGGATTGCAAATTCGTGTGACAAAGGATGTTGCTAATTCGTGTGACTCTTAAAGTTGCTAATTCGTGTCCTTTGTAAAGTTGCAAATTCGTGTACAAAAGATGTTACAAATTCGTGTCTCTTAATATAATGGCTTATGCGTTGGGTCTCATGTTTAAAGTGTTGTTTTTTTTTTGCTATATGGGTTTTTTTAATATAATGGGTTGTACGTTTGTGACCCTGTCGATTATTTTAAAGTTATTAGGTATCGAAGATGTCTCCGCGGGTATTTTTTTTATCTGAATAAATCGATAATTTTGTAATATTTTTCCACGCTAATTTGTACCTAAGAAATTAAAAAAAAAAATGCTTCTTCAACTTCGCGTCAAATATGGTTTCACTAAGGATTTTATGTTTTGAGACTAATATAGCCTGTATTTTGTCTCTAAATTTTTCCTTTGCTTTACGACGTTGGGTTTGACATCGATCGATCCACACTGTTTGCAGTGACCTTGCAGGATTAGAATACACATGTTTCCAGTCAACAACCGACATATTTTGATCTTCTAAAATCATGTTATGCATTATGATACCAGCATACATGATTCTACGTAATGTGTTGACTCGTATGCACGGGCCGGTTGTTGAATAAGTCCCCAACGTCCTTGGAGAACACCGAAAGCACGTTCGACATCTTTTCGTGCACTTTCTTGACGCTGTTTAAAGTACGTATGCTTCGGATCAGTTGCAACCGTGAATGATTTGACGAAACTTGCCCACTCCGGGTAAATTCCATCAGCCAAGTAATACCCATTAACGTTACTGAACTCCGTTTACCTACATACTTAGACCCACAGTGTCTGAAGTCATTTATAGGGTCGTCGAATAACGGAGAATTATCTAAAACATTAATATCGTTATTCGCACCCGCCATCCCATAAAACGCATGCCAAATCCACAGATCTTGCGAAGCTACAGCTTCAAGCATTATAGTAGGGTATTTTTTATCACCCCTACCGTATTGACCTTGCCATGACACTGGACAATTTTTCCATTTCCCAGTGCATTCAATCAACACATCCAAGCATTCATGGTTGTTGGGGGGGGGGGGGGGGGGGGGGGGGGGGGGCGGAAAACCATGAACATTGTTATGCTTTTGTTGTATTTTTACAACGTCTTCAGATGTTGCCCTTTCTTAAATACTTCGGCATATACAATTCTATGATGCACATATTAAAGAAAAATAGAGCATCTCGTGCAGTATGCTCACTCATTTGCAAATATTCATCAAAAGCGTCGGGTGTGCTGCCGTATGCCATTTGGCGTATGGCAGCTGTGCACTTCATAAAGCACTAATACTCATTCGACCGGTACAATTAGTCGAGATTTAATAAATGAAAATGTTGTGGGAGAGGACCGGTCTTATAACTTTAAATGCCATTGACAATTTTTTAGAAAAATGTTAACGGCTCATACAAATCTCTCCTAAATATATAACGTATACTTACAATGATCAGCACAATAAATCAGCACATAGACTTCTTCGGCATCTTCACTGTCACGAAGGTCGTTGTACGGTCAATCGTGGTTGAAGCTTCTTGTTGTATAGCCATTCAGATACTCGACAGCTTTTTGTAAATAAGATAAGGGGACGGGGGGTTGCTCGGTTTTCCTCATCGATATCAAAAACTGATCGATTTGATTCATTGTGAAAGAATTTGTAGTGTTTTTTATTGTAAATGTATAGTTTTTTTTTTCAGATACTTCCATTGAGGAGAAAAGAGGGCTTTTTGAAAAGTTAGTTTATTAAGTTCACCCTCATATCCCATTAATGCAAGGTTTTGAAAAATAGCTTCATTTGTTAGGCAAGCAGTACCAACAGCATCATTAAGGAGAAGATAACTTCTTATGAATGCTTCTGTTACTACTAATGCCTTGCTATTAACAGTAGCATGAATTTGCTTCTCATCATTGACTGTTTGGGAACTAGCAATGTTCCAAAACTGTTCAATATAAGAAATATAGATAGTAGGACTTACAGTGAGAGCAAGATGTATCGAAATTGATGTAAGAAAGTCCACTATCTCATGAAATTCTAAATTTCCTCCTGTTTTTTTTTAAACACGCGACCATATTGTGTTGATCGACGAATTCCAAATCAGCCATAGATGTGTTGAAAATGTTGAGTAAGGTGTGGGATATGTTCGATTATGAGAATTTGAGGGTTTGGAAGAGTGAATTGAGATTTTATAAAGATGTGCTTTAGTGTTTGAGATGACCGACTGAATAAAATTGAGTCTTTATCTTAAAGAAAGAGTATTATCGAAGAAAAGATTAAGAATTTTCAAGTCATAGACCCCTATAAGCAAGTTGTTGGCGGAAATATCTCAACAGTTATAATTAATTAATGAAAATCTGTTATGCTCACCAACAGTAATAACGGTAACAAGCAGCACAAACTTTTGCCTGGCAGCACTATCTTTATGCCTGGCAGCACCAACTTTGCCTGGCAGCACCAACTTTTCCTGGTAGCACCAACTTTGCCTGGCAGTACTAACTTGTTAGTTTCCATTTAGTACCCTCAAATCCAATCCAAACTGCATCTTTGACCCAATCCAAGCATCAAAACCATTATTAAACACTTTTGAGCAGCACCAACCAAGCCGGGCAGTACTAAGTTTTGGCTTGGCAGTATTAATCAAACTGGCAGCACTAACTAACTCAGCACCATATGTAGCCCTTAGAAATGAATATAATGAACCCCAAATCATCATCATATCATCTAAAGTCCATTTTCTAACTAAAATCATTTCATAAACTATACAACAAAATAACCTTCTAACATCAAAATCTTTAGTTAAAAGATCAGCCACATTGTCATCAGTGTGAATCTTCAGCACCTGGATAAGCTTCTTCTCATAAGCATCCCTAATGAAGTGGTGCCTAATCTCAATATGCTTTGTTTTGGAGTGAAATACTGGATTCTTTACAATGCATATTGTGCTCTCATTATCAATGTAGATCTTTGTGTTCATAAAATTAAACCCATAGTCTAACATTTGATTTTGAATCCACAATACTTGCCCACAACAGTTGGCAGCATCAACATATTTTGCCTCTGTAGTAGAAGTAGCCACAATTGTCTGCTTCTTGCATTGCCATGAAATAAGTCTCCTGCCAAGAAATTGACAACCTCTTGTTGTGGATTTCCTGTCAAGATTTGCTCCAGCATAGTCACTATCTGAGTAGGATTCCAGGTCAAACGATGACACCCTAGGATACCAAAGGCCCAGTTTGGGTTTGCCCTTAAGGTACCTAAAGATTCTCTTCACAACATTAAGATGGGAGGTCTTTGGAGTTACCTGAAACCTAGAACAAGCACAGACTGCAAACATAATATCAGGCCTAGAAGCAGTCAAGTACATTAAAGAGCCAATCATGGATCTATAAAGATGTACATCCACATCAGAAGCTTCTTCATCCTTGGTCAAAGGCTTCTGGGTCTTAATTGGAGTAGTGGCAGTCTTTACACTAGCAAAATCAAACTTCTTCAGGGTCTCTGCAACATACTTATCCCGACTTATGAAAATACCATCTTCTTTCTGTTTGACTTGTAATCCAAGAAGGAAGGCGAGCTCTCCCATAGAACTCATCTAAAATCTACTCTTCATCAATGCCTCAAATTCATCACACCAAGACCTCTTTGTAGAACCAAAAATAATATCATCTACATAAACCTGCACTAACACGATATCATACTTGTCCTTCTTGATAAAACGAGTCTTGTCAATGGTTCCTCTTCTGTATCCATTCTTTAACAAGAAAGTAGATAAAGTAGCATACCAGGCCCAGGGAGCTTGGTTTAAACCATATAAAGCTTTCACAACCTTGTAGACCTTCTTAGGGAACTTAGGATCTACAAAACCTAGATGTTGAGACACATACACCTCCTCATCAATTGTGTCATACAAGAAGGCACTCTTCACATCCATCTAATAAACTATGAATCCCATATAAGAAGCAAAGGCCAAAAAGATCCTAATGGCTTCAATCCTAGCCACAGGAGCAAAAACCTCATCATAGTCTATCCCTTCCTCTTGCCTACACTACAAGAAAAACCACCTTTAGTGACAGAACAAATTTCGTCACTAACAGTATCAAAATTCGTCACTAAGAGCGTTAGTGACCAAAACTGGAGTCGTCACCAGTCGTCACTATAGCTCCGTCACTATCTTAGTTAGAGACGAAACTATAATTCGGCACATATTAGTGACGAAAAAAGTGGTCACTTACAGGTTAGAGTGATGACTTCTGCAAGACCATAAGTGAAGAATATTTTGTCACTACTTCTTTAGTTTAGAGACCAAAATAGTCGTCACTATAAATGTCAATTATTGACAAAATAAGTGGTCACTCATGGGTAAAATACCAACCACTAAAAATCACTAGAGACGAAATAAGTAGTCACTAGTTATTGCATTTAGAGACCAAAATGGTCACTAAAATGAGCAACAACAAAAACAATTGATACCAGATTTCAATAAATGGATGAACTAAAATCTAATAATCTGTAGCAACACAAATCTGACTTCATTCACAAAATTCCACAACCTGAACCTTTTGTAGAGAATGAGGGGTCTGTACATGGCAGTAACTCCAACTTGCTCTTGTGGGTTTCATAGTTGCTTCCGGAAAAGCCTCTACATTTCATCTCTTTGAACCAAGAAATTAGAACCAATGAAGCCACCTGCCGTTGAACTCCAGATAAAGACGTAAGAAGATTCCATAAAGGATCAAAAATATGTTTATGTTGCAAACTTGGGCCTAGTAATCTACCTAAAAGCATGTGGAAAGTCGAGATGTATATGAAAGGAGAGAAAAGCCTACCAATGTTCGAATGGCTGAATAACGAACATATGTGATACTATGCCTCATAAATGGCCACAACCGTGGAGCTAACGAACATGTAGGGATTTTCCTAAAAATTCACTGTGCATGCAATATCAATCACTTAATGTTGAGGAATACTTGAAATAGACAATCATAGTGGGTTCACAATCAACACAGAAATGACAGTACCATTTTGAGAATGAACAGTAAGGTGAACTAGACGGTTAGAGATTGCCTTTGAGCTCTCTGTCATATGTTATGTTTCATCTTCAATCTCCTTACGCACAGCAGCTGCTCCGGAAAAGAAACAAATTAGATATACTTGATATGATCATTACTTATGAATGAATACTAATTTGAAAAAAAAAGGTATGTTGATCAACCGATCTGAATGTTTTAACCGTTTTGACCCAAACTTATCACAAGTCCACTACCTACCCAAGTGCATGTGCTTTAGATGCATACAAGTTGTCTTGTCATCATAGGTAAAAAAAGTATAGTTCTGGATGGATATCCCTCAAAATGTTACGATTAGTAAAATTAGTAAACAAACTAATTGATAGTTGCACACATGAGGATTTTTCCATTTGGAGCATACTCGAAAACCATCATTCTTGTGAAAGGATTTTGTTCTTCACAATAGCCAATAAGATTCACAAAGTTCTCGTGATTCACTTCTAACAAAATTTCTATCTGTAATATAAAGACCAAAACTTATTGGAACAATAAAAAGAAGCAATACTCAGAAAATCTATATCAAAATGCAGATCCAAACAGCCATTTATGTGTTACTAGTTTTCTAACCTTCTTTCTAAACTTTGTTTCGAGTTTCTTAGTCCAATCTTTAACTGATGTAATAGCAGTGGAGGTTGCTAGATATAGCCCAAAAGATTCGGCATACCCTTTATTATAGATTTTGGATGTCTTGCAGGATGACAACATGAGACATTTCCTAATCTAGAAGTAAAATCATAACCAATAAGAAGATATTATAGTGAAGTAAATAAATAAGCAATCCTCCTAACAACTTAATTGTGGTTACCAACCTGGGTCCACATCTCTCTACCATGTTGCTGTGTCGATCAAACGCCCTAACATGACTTAAAAGCTTCTTATTATTCCTGCAGTTAATAAGAACCTGCATGTGCAAAATATATCACCATAAACGTCATCTACGGTCACAGAAATTATGTCAACATACACAAACTAGTATTGAGTACCAATATGGAGCCAAGAAAGCTATCTATAGCCCATAACCAGCCAACAAAATCAGTTAAATTATTTTCCTACGCTACTTTAGCACCCTGTATCAACTACAAATCACGGGCGCGAATGACTGCCTGCAGTCTATTCCAACATGGTACTTAGAAACTCAGTTGGCGGCAGCAACAGAGTTCAACTGAGCTTGGCCTAGCTGGCTAAAAAAGATGATACTTAGATTTATTCTACCTATGCATTACAAAGTTTTCAACAAGTAAACACCGTCCATCTTTATAAGCGTCAAAAATTCAACTAAAAAAGAATAAATCTGCCTAAACTAAAGCTCTAAAACCCCTTTTGCGTCAATAAGAAGCTTAAAAAGGAATAATCCGTGAGCCATCTCTTACCTTTTCCATTGTGTACAGATAAGTTGGTTCAAAGGCGTTGCTTCTCGTTTCAAGCCGCTTCACTAAATCACAAAAAAAAACATTTGCAATGAGAAAATATCTGGAGATTTATCGCATATCAGAAGCTGTCTATTAATACAGTAATAGATTACTGTACTGACCAAACATGGAAACCTCTGGGGCAATGTATCCATTGTCATCCAACCCCTGCAATGCAAAGGTCAATAAAACAAGGGTATAGAAGGAGCTTTGCCACACTTTCCACTGGCCTAATGTCGTACATGATGTGATCTGCAACTGAGACAAGGCTTGCTAACCCATAGTCAGAAAGATGAGGATTGAGCTCCGAGTCTAGCAAGATATTGGCCAACTTTAAATTCTTATGAACAGATGGAGAACATACTTCATGTAAATATCTAAAGATGAAATTAGCATTAGTTACATTCAAGTGATAAGATAAAGGTAGCGAAATTTGACTTACTCCAATGCATGTGCTGTCCCTAAAGCAATCTTGGCACGGATATTCCATATAGAATGGCTTGTTGTATTCATGTGAGAGATGCAAAAAATCATAGAGACCCATTTATAAGGAACTCGTAAACTAACTTTAATTCCCTATCTTTAAGCAGCGCAAATATATGATAAAAACACTAACCATTCCTTTAGGCCCTAAGGTCGTCTTCACCAAGTCAGCTATCGCCATAAACGAATAATGTGAGATTCAAACAATAACAGGAAGTAGTGATATAAACGACATGATTGAAACAGGGCATAAAATCATAGCCAAGCATATGTCGACAGAATATAAGAAGACTTACCATTCTAGCGCGTTCACCCTTCTCTTTAGTAGCTTCATCTTTAAAAGGTATTTCAACCTGAGACACACCAGAAGTTAAATTAGGGAAACGTAAAAAGAAGCAAAGGGCAAATAATTAACTAGAACATAGTAGGTTATGAGGTTTGAGTGTTTAGCGTACCGCCATAATCCAACTGCTCGAAGGATGTTATACCCTGTAAAAAACGAGAACAATTTGCTATCACTAATACACAAGACATGAGTCAATAACTCTTTAAAGTTTATTAAATATGAATCCAGATCAAGAATGCAGATTCACAGATTAGCCGCGGGTCAATAACTCTTTTAAGTTGTTTTCTTGATTATGAGAAGAAAAAATATTTGAATGCAAACTTGTGTACCTATAAAACGTAGCAAAACTGAAATACATATATTTATATATATATCTAAAGATAAAAATAAAGATCCAGTCATCCAACCAAAGACTTTAAAAAAAATTCCATATACCTTTCAGTAGGCTGCTTTTCTCACAGCAGCACGCATCTGATTACAAGTTGGTATCAAAACGAATTCACTTTCAGTAGGCTGCTTTTCTGAATCGAATTGAACAAATAGCTGCAAGATAATAGTTTGATTAAATTTGTAGTTAGAAGCTTAAAATATATATTAGATGTCATAGATTTATGCAAAGTCTAGAGGCAAAGGCAACATAGATACTAAGTCAACATATATATATCTGTGAGTCTGTGACGTTATACTTGTTTTAACCGTTAGAGATAAACTCATAAGCCTAAGCAACCCATTCAATACTCAACAGGTCCAATTTGTAAATAACAAGTTTTCTTTTCACGCGTGTCAGTGTGTGAATAGAAGAGTGTCACTGTGTGACATAACATTATTATACCTCAATATCAGCAAATGCTACTTCAGGCTCAACCGTGCGGTAAGAAACGCTGAGGGTCACATTCCCTTGGCTCCTTCTTTTGCATTTAAAAAAATACGATGTTCCTGAAACAAAACAAACTCTGTTGTTAGAAACACCAATTGCTGTGAACCTATGAATAGCTGTTACAACATATGAGCTGAGGTTTTCATCTATAAAATACAACATAATTTATACGAAATTGACCCTAGTTCGATAAAAAAAGACACGTAAAACAGCTACCACTGGGTACATCATTCCCTTCATAGGTTGGACTCTGGAATTCTGTGAAAGGATTAAGTTTGTTCACAAGTCTATTATGAGCCGTCTTTAGGTCAGGTTCTATAAATGCCTTGTACATTGGATAAGCCTGCACACACAAAGTAGCTGATTAATTTGAGTAATGTTTTATCTCTAACACGTCAAACAGGTAAATTAAATCTATAAAAAACATTGTTTAAAAAGAAATGGGTCAAAAGTAGCTAGACCTGTACTTTCAATTCATAAAACGTCTATAGCTGGTTTATACAAATAAGTATGTTATTATTGAGATGTTATACCTTTTTAGTCATACTTGACATAGGAGTGTTATCAAGAACTACCACACAGTCAGCATTTAGTGTAAGTCATTTGAATGAAAAACTATATGTTTCAAACTGAGGACATAAAACGTTAAGACATATCCGAAGTACTTCTAGTTCTTTGCCAAGTACTTCCTGTCTTTGATGCAAACTCGTTAACAAAACTTTCTATGAATTTTCATAGAAAAAGCAATATATCAATCGTACAAAATTATAATATATATGGACAATATAAGCATAAACATATCATATTACCTCAAAAAATAGCCTATCCTCAAAAAGTATTTATCAGTTTGTGATGCTAAGGGGGTGTTTGTTTCGGCTTAACATATATATTGACAATATAATACATTCACTGTCAAAATTCTCATAGGATAAGCATAGTTTATTTCTATGAATTTTCATATATGTGTGTAACGAAGTTTAGGTTCTAAGAAATTTCTTTGGCGGATAACATTAACTTTTCAAAAGCAAACATGTACGTTTGTAAATTTTCCGCTAACACATTATACATCGCACCAAATTAAATAACCAATCTAACAGCAACATACTAACAATTTCTAATTACAATAATTTTATCTAACAGCAACATACTTCAACATAAATCACATGTGTGAAGCATAACTAAAATCATTTTAGAAATAAGTTTAATCACATAATCAAATTTCACCTAATTCACATTACAAGCCCTAATTTAACCTACAATCAAATTTATGAGATAACAAAGCAGAGAAGTTAGATGAAATCCAAACCGTAATCAAATGAGGCTTAATTTCGAACGTAAAACTACCGAGTGAGCCGTATCACACTGTGCAATCCGTGAAACACAACGACCAATCCGACACAAACCAAGCAACCGTACGCAATGATCTATCTGTAAAGCAACCAAGCATTTGTAACACAATCGAGCAATCCGTAATACAACCGAGCGATCTGTAATCTGATTTCAACCGAGCGATTAGAGCTTGAAGATGATGGATTGATGTGGTGTTTTGATTTCAAATGACCGTTGAGAGTTTAACGAATTTACATGGTGATTTATGTGGTTTTTTTAGATGAATTTACATTGTGCGTTGGATCTGATTTTTTTTTTTATGAGTTGATATGAAAGAGTGAGATGGGTCCGATCTTTATTTTTGAGATGAGTTATTTATTGAAGTTTGATTAAAAAAAAGGAAAATGCCGTGTGTTAAGAGTAAAAAAATATGGCTTTTTTTTCCAAGTTATTTTTTGCACAAAATATTTTTCTCATAAGTTTGATATTTAATTTTTTTTTTCACTTTTACATATTAATGAAAAGTAATATATTTACCGATTATGTTTGATATTAAAAATTTTGTTATATATATATATATATATATATATATTAGGGTGAGCAAAACGGACCGTGGACCGGACTGAACCGAGAAACCGGACCGACCGGATCGGACTGAACCTATTTCGGTCCGGTCTTCGGTCCGTCATTTTCCTCTTTTTTGGTCCTCGGTCTGGTCCGGTTCGGTTTGGTCTTACAAAAAAGGGCAATTATGCCTTATTGGACTGGACCGACCCGACCCGGACCAGACCGAACCATTTCGGTCCGGTCTTCGATCCGGGGTTTTGGCCAAAGTCGGTTTTGGTCGGTCCGTTCTGGTTTTCGAACCGTGAGCACCCATGATATATATATACCTAGATTATAATTTAGTGACTACATAGTGACCACTTATAAGGTTGGTCACTCACTTTTTACTAGTGACGAAAAAAAGTGACCATAAATTATATCATCACCGAATAGTGACCAAAAAAGAAAGTCGTCACTCAATTTTTGTCACTAAAGCCCCTTTTTCTTGTAGTGTTCATTGTAAACTTAATACTGAAACCAAGATAACCAACATCTTTATAGATGAGTTTGCGATCATGTCAACTTGTGTACGTGGCCTAGTTTATACAGTATGATATTTGAAGTGAAAAAGATGGTACCACATCATAGTTTTTCAGTAGCAAATAGAATCCAGTTATCATACAAGGGGTGTTTGGTGTTGCCTATGATAAGTTTTATAGTGGTTGTAGTCTTATAGACTTGCATATTGTGATATTAATATAGATTCAAAACTACAAGCTTATGATAAGTTGATTTTAATAAACTGATAATGTGAGCTTGCGTATAATTATATGTTGTTTAATGGTTTTTAACATTGCTAATTTTGGATTACATATGTGCTTAAATTAAGCAGCTATCAGCCTGCGTATTTATAAGTGCTTATTTCAATCTAAACTTAGCTAA
Organism: Tanacetum coccineum; assembly: GCA_026074375.1. NCBI lineage: Eukaryota > Viridiplantae > Streptophyta > Magnoliopsida > Asterales > Asteraceae > Tanacetum > Tanacetum coccineum. Next base: position 520 of record BQNB010056419.1, on the reverse strand, counting down.
CACTCAAACACTTTCTATACTTAGCAGATAAGCATTTAGATTAAGCAATCCCAAACACCCTATTAGTACGCAATCCTAATTCCTAAACATCCCCTAATTTTGTAATTGGTTTAACACAACTACATATTTAGATATCCAACTACTTTAATAAACATGTTCTGAGTTTTGACGCTTCTACAAGGTTTTACGTTATATGATATAAGACCAGTCACTAAAGTTCATTCAGTAAATATATCTTTCTTATACTTTACTGGTACTAATTTTGTACTGTTTCCATGTTAAACTTGTATATTCGTCCATACCTTTTTTTTCAGAGAAACATGGCAGAGGCTCGAATATGCTTCAAAATGTGTTACAAAGACCCAACTGTAATTCCTAGAGTAAAAGATATACCCTTTGTCTCAATCCGAATTTTATTTATGAGCTAATGTTTGGTTCTATATGGAGGTTGTGAGACATGGGCTTTAATATACACTTGTTATAAACCTTATTGATGTTCACCTAGTTAAAATACATATAC
>BQNB010056418.1:0-38675 GCA_026074375.1 Tanacetum coccineum | reverse complement strand
TAAAAATAAGGGGGTTTATCAAAGAGCTTATGGGCTTTTTAGAAAAGCCAAAAACTCATGCTAAAGTTAACAAATGAGCTAGAGAGAATGGTTTGAAAATGGTGTCTAGCACCAGGGCAACTAAGCTAAAACAAGGGGCTTAATTGACAGCTTATTTTAAGCTGTCAAATAAGCTTAAAATTAAAAATTAAGCTAAAACAGATTGAGCATGGCCTAAGGTGAACTTATGCTCAAAATTTCATTTGCTGAAAATTAATTGAACCTGCTGATTTTTATCTTTGAAAAAGGGCTTTTTCTTTTTGAAATAATGACACAAAAACTTAGCAGTTTTGACTTAGAGAACAATGGACTCAAGACAAGTTTTGGAATCTTGTTTAAACCTCACAAATGACACTCTTTTGGAACCTAAACTCAAGATTACAAGTACTTAAGCTAATAAGCACTTTGGTTTTTTTTAAAATCCAACAGTTTTAAAGAATGATTTAGAAAACTTGAAAACTACTTTTGGACTTAAAAACTCTTTGAAAACAGACTCAAACAAGCTAAAAACTCAAGCTAAAGTTAGCCAAATGGTTACAACCCATGTCATGCCTGTTTTGACCCATTTTAGGCTTATCCCAAACACACCTTTAGAATTTCAAAACTGATTTTTAAACTTATAAAAGCTGAGTTAAGCTAAGAATTTTAAAGGCTACTACTAATTATGAAATATTAAGCAATAAACAGTGAAAAGCAAAACAAATAAGCACTTAAAAATCTAATAAGCTAATGACAGAAAAGCTATATTGGGCAGTTTTTATGCAAATTGCATGAAAATGAAATGAAATCATCTAGAAGGCATACTTAAGCATAAATAAACACAAACAAGCACAAAAGACATAGATAAGCTGAAAATAAGCTAATAAGCAATGCTACAGTTACCATAAGCTAAAATTTAAAAGGAAATGTACCTTAGATCCTTGCTCAAAACAGGATTAAGTGAACTTAATTAAGCTCTAAACCTACCCATTAGCTTATAAATAAGCTTAAACTAAGCAACCCAATGAGCCATCCATAATTACTCATTCATCCATAACTTGATTCAACAGTAACCCATTTTCTTCTTTTTTGAATTTTTCTTAAATTTTTGATTAAAAGGTTTTAAAAACAGTTTATAAGAAGGGTTGTATTAATAGCTTATATGACTTACAATATCTTAAGGATCTTGAACAAACAGTAGAACATAAAACTCACTTTTCATTAATCTTAAAAGAGGAAAGTACATAAAAGTTTAAAAACTGAACTCAAAGAAATTACACACTAAGATAAACTAACTCTTACTAAAAAAAACTACTCTGCCACAATGGCTTACAAAGCTTAAATAGTAAAAACGAGCTAGGGTTTCTCTACTCTTGTCTTCACTCTTGGTGTGTTTCTTTGTAGACACATTTGAGCCTTCTTGTGCTTGTTGTGAGTGTGTAGAAAACACAAACAATTCCTAGCCCTTGGATTGCCTTTGTGCCCAAGTCTTAAATCCAAACCCTCGATCGAATTGGTGGGAATTTGGATTGCCAACATGGCATACCCATGTGGGGGAGGGGTTTGTTATGGTGATGGTTTTGGAGTGTTGTGGGAGGTCAACGAGGATGATAGAGACAGGTTTGGGGGGTTGTGGGATTTGGCGGGAAAGGTGTGGTGAAGATATACAGTGTTTCAAACTCCAGGGGTGAAGTTTGGGGTTTTGTCAGGTTTGGTCCCCAGTGAAGGTATATCGTGTTGTTTGAAGTTTATCCTTTGTGGGTTATTTAGATGTTTTGAAACTTGGCAGAACAACCCCCTAAGAGTTATAAAGGGTTTAAAGTATCAAAACCTTAAAGAAAGTTTTGGAAACAACCCATCTCCACCCGCTCGAGATACTCCTGATTTTGACTCAATCTTTGTAATCGGAAAAATGAAAGCTTCCATTCAAGGAAAGGACAATGCCATCTAAAAATTGAGAATATAAATCTCTCAATTGAAAGAGACTCGTAGTGAAGCAGACCGTACTCTTGATTTCAGGACCTTAGATTTTCAGATCACTCAATTAACTGAAAAAGTCACCGTTCTTCAAGAACAAAATGAGCTTTTTAGGGCAGAGAATGAAAAAGTTAAACAACATTACAAGGAATTGTACGATTCTATTAAGATCACGCGTGCTAATCATATAGACAACTGCCTTGCTAACTAAAAATAAGAATCTCAAAGCCCAAATACATGAAAATCTGAAATGCAACACTATGGAGTCTGTAAAACCAAGAGTTCTTGCACCCAGTAGGTATGCTATAGATGTTGAACCGATCCCCCCTCACAATAGGAACAACAGGGAAGTTCATCTATATTATCTCAAACATCTTAAGGAAAGTGTAGAAACCCTTCGTGAGATAGTAGAGGAAGCTAAGGTTGAAAGACCATTAGATAGATCACTTGCATCTGCTTGCCTTTACACCAAACACTCTCAGGAACTATTAGAATATGTAATTGGCACTTGTCCAAAAGACTTCAATCCATGAGATAAAAAGCATGTTGCTACCTCTTTAACTAGGAAAAGGCAAGTTACTTTTGCAGACCAATGTGAAACGTCAAATAATAACACACACAAACATGTAGAGCATCTGAACCTTCAGTAGACTAATGTCCCGGTGCCTCATTCTACAGGAGTAAACAGTTGCACTGACGCCAGCAGATCACAGCCTAGGAGCACTACCAAGAAAAATAGGATCTCACCGGCTAAAAGTGTCAACAAGAAAAAAGTAGAAGAACACCCTAGGACCAATAAGTCTAGCTTAAGAACCAAGACTCATGTTGATTCTAGTATTAGCTCTAAGCGTACTATAATTAATTCAAATTCTCATTCTGTTTGCCAAACATGTAACAACTGTTTAATTTCTGCAAATCATGATGTGTGTGTGGTTGATTATTTGAACTCTGTTAATGCATCCCCCTCTATTCATAATGTTGTGCGCAAAGTTAAGCAAGTTTAGAAACCTAAGCAAGTTAGGCAAGTGTGGAAAGCCACAGGAAAAGTGCTTACCAGTGTTGGTCATCAATGGAGACCCACGAGAAGAATATTCACTTTAGAAGAACAGTGCCCTTTAACTAGGCTCACTAAACCCAAAGTAGTATCTGCTAAGCAAACCGAGAATCAGGCTATTACTTGTGCTAACCAATAGGAACCCAACCAAAATTGGGGATCCGACTTTCCAAACTCTCCATCTTTGTTTGTTTTCAAATGCAGGTCATACAGATCGTCCTTTGGTATTTGGACTCAGGTTGTTCAAAACATATGACGGGGGATCCCTCACGGCTTAGGAATTTCATGAAAAAGTTCACTAGGACAGTTAGATTCGGGAATGATCACTTTGGTGCTATCATGGGTTATGAAGATTATGTGATTGGTGATAGTGTGATCTCCAGGGTATACTATGTGGAAGGACTGGGACACAATCTATTTTCTGTCGGACAGTTTTGCGATTCTGATCTAGAAGTTGCATTCAGGAAGCATTCTTGTTATGGTCGAGATACCGATGATGTTGAATTAATTAAAGGATCTCATGGTTCTAATTTGTACACTATCTCAGTTGAAGACATGATGAAGTCCTCCCCAATTTGCTTACTGTCCAAAGCCTCCAAGAATAAATCATGGTTGTGGCATCGTCATTTGAACCACTTGAACTTTGGTACCATCAATGACCTTGCAAGAAAGGACTTAGTCAGAAGTTTACCTAGATTGAAGTTTGAGAAAGATCATCTTTGCTCCGCATGTCAACTAGGAAAGAGCAAAAAGCATACCCACAAACCCAAAATTAAAAACACCAACTTGGAAGTTCTTAATACCCTTCATATAGATCTATGTGGACCGATGCGAGTGTAAACGATTAATGGGAAGAAATACATCTTAGTCATCATTGATGATTACTCTCGGTTTACTTGTGTTAAGTTTTTGAGATCGAAAGATGAAACCCCAGAGGTCATTATCAAATTTCTAAAGCAAATACAAGTCGGTCTTAACAAAACTGTTAGATACATCCATACCGATAATGGTACAGAATTTGTCGATAAGGTTTTGACTGAATATTATGAACGTGTCGGCATTTTCACCAAAAGATAGTTCTGAGGACTCTACAGCAGAACGACATTCTCAAAAGACAGAACCGTACTCTGGTTGAGGCTGTTAGGACAATGCTGATATTTTCTAAGGCCCTGATGTTTCTATGGGCAGAAGCTGTTGCTACTGCGTGTTACACCCAAAATTGATCCCTTATTCACACTCGTCATATCAAAACCCCATATGAGCTGGTGCATGATAAGAAGCATGATCTTACCTTTTTCAGAGTCTTTAGTGCTCTTTGTTACCCCTACAAAATGACTAGCGAATAAGCGTTTTGGGAAAAGTTACACCATACTAGTGATATTTGAAGCTCTTCGTTGGTTATGCACCAAGCCGGAAAGGTTATAGAATCTATAACAAAAGAACCCGATGAATCATGGAAACTATTCACGTTTAATTCGATGAGCTGACTAAGTAAATGGCTCCTGTGTAACTCATTATAGGACCCGCTCCTATGTTTCTGACGCCTGGACAGATAAGTTCAGGGCTCGTACCAAATCCAGTTCCTGCAGCACCTATTTAAACCCCACAATAGGAATGAGATTTTATTCCAACCAATGTTCGATGAGTACCTGGAACATCCTCGTGTTGAAAGACCAGTTTCTCCTGCTCCAGCAGTTCCAATTCCAGTCAATTCAGCCGGTACACCTTCATCTACTACCATTGATCAAGATGCACCTTCTCTAAGTCATTCACCGTCCTCTTCGGCATTACAATCTCCAAGTGTACATTAAGGCTTTGCAGCTGAATCTACTCTTATGAAATAAATTCCGTTTTCTCCTGTTGACAACGATCCCTTTATAAACATATTTGCTCCGGAACCTACTTTTGAAGCATCATCATCTGGGGATGTTAGTTCAGTAGAATCAATCTATGTCACTCAAACATTTCATCATCTCGGAAAATAGAGCAAGGATCACCCACTTGATAACGTTATTGGTAATCCATCTCGATCGGTATTCACCAGAAAACAACTTGCAACCGATGCTTTATGGTGCTTGTATAACTCTGTACTGTCAAAAGTCGAACCAAAGAACTTCAAATCTGCAATAACTGAAGATTGTTGTTTTCAAGCTATGCAAGATGAGATTCACGAATTTGATCAACTTCAAGTATGGGAATTAGTACCTCAACCAGACTGTGTCATGATTATAGCTCTCAATTAGATTTACAAAGTTAAACTTGATGAGTACGGTGATGTTCTGAAAAACAAGGCACGGTTGGTGGCCAAGGGATATCGACAAGAGGAGGGAATTGACTTCAAGGAATCCTTTGCACCAGTTGCACACATCGAGGCTATAAGAATCTTCATCGCCAATGCCGCTAGTAAAAACATGACCATTTATCAAATGGATGTCAAGACATCATTTCTTAATGGCGAATTGAAGGAAGAAGTGTATGTTAGTCAACCAGAGGGTTTCGTTGATCCAGACCATCTGACACATGTTTATCGTCTGAAGAAGGCACTGTATGGTTTAAAGCAGGCTCCTCGGGAATGGTATGACACTCTATCATGGTTTCTTCTGGACAACAAGTTTTCCAAGGGTGCAGTAGACCTGACTTTATTCACTCAGAAAACAGCCAAACATATTCTTCTTGTTCAAATTTATGTAGATGATATCATATTTGCCTCGAGTGACCTTAAAGCGTGTGATATTTTTTCCAATGAGATGAGTTCTAAATTTCAAATGTCAATGATGGGACAAATGTCATTTTTCTTAGGATTACAAGTTTCTCAAAATCCCGGAGGCATTTTTATTAATCAATCAAAATTTGCTCTCGAAATCTTAAAGAAATTTAGGATGGATTCGTGTGACCCAGTTGATACACCCATGGTGGATCGACTTAAACTGGATGAGGACCCCTTAGGGATTCCAGTTGACCAGACTCGATTTCGTAGTATGGTGTACCTCACTGCCAGCAGACCCGACCTTGTATTCGTTGTATGCATGTGTGCTAGGTATCAGGCTTCGCCTACCAAAAATCACCTTAAAGCACTTAAACGGGTCTTTCGGTATCTCAGAGGAACCATTAATTGGGGTCTTTGGTATCCGAAAGACACCGCTATGGCACTAACGGCCTATGCAGATGCGGACCATGCAGGTTGTCAAGACACACGAAGAAGTACGTCAGGAAGTGCTCAGTTCCTTGGAGATAAATTAGTCAGCTGGTCATCAAAGAAACAGAAGAGCACTGCGATCTCAACTACAGAGGCTGAATACATTGCCATGTCTGGATGTTGTGCTTAGATACTTTGGATGAGATCACAGCTTACAGACTACGGCTTTGTCTTCAATAAGATTCCCTTGTATTGTGACAATCGTAGTGCTATTGCTCTCTGCTGCAATAATGTCTAGCACTCCCGGTCCAAGCACATTGACATACGACACCATTTTATAAGAGAGCAAGTTGAGAAAGGCGTGGTTGAATTGTACTTCGTGACGACGGATTATCAGCTCGCGGATATATTCACCAAAGCATTACCAAGAGAGCGGTTCGAATTTCTACTCCCGCGACTTGGTATGAAGAGTATGTCTCCGGAAACCCTTAAACGTCTTCAGGAAGGAGAAGAGGAGTAAAGGATGGTCCTCCTATATCCTATGTAAATATGTATATAGCTTAAATCTAAAAAGAAAATACAAAAATATAAAACCTACAAAAACCATAAAAACCAAAAAATAGAAAATACCAAAAATATCTTTTTTTCTTCTCTGCTTGGTTCGACCGATTATATAAAAAATATAGGGATGAGGGGTTTGTATTTATAGTGAAAAGAAAAAGGTTTGGATAATTTACCTAATTAGAATCCCACTTAGACTAAAAGTGAGTTTCCTTTTTTTTTTCTTTCTTTAAAACAGGCCAAATAACTTTTTATTTTTTATTTTTTATTTAATTTTTTTATTATTAGTTTTGAATTTTATACATATATATGTATATATTATTTATATTTTTTTTATAAAAACCTTTATTTATTTTACCTTTCAAACCTTTTAAATTAAAACTAGATTAATTGACTATGACTAAATTTCATTTCTAATTTTATTTTACCAACTTAATAAATCTAAGTTCAAATTTCTATATTTTCCAAACTAAACCTTTAATTTTACTAACTACTAACACTTAAAGATATAAATACGTATACATATACATATAAATACGTACACACATAAAATTTACCATCATTTTCATTGTCACCAAATGTGAACAAAATGAAATACCCACATTAACCATAAATTCAATCAAAATGAGACGATCACGCTCACAGATTGATAACCATCTCACATAGAATCACATAACCACATAATTACTATAACACATAATGAAACTCAAATCAATACTAACGATTGACTAACCTGCTCAAAGCACAGTTGTCACAGTATCCCCTCCTTAGGGAAATCTCGTCCTGAGATTTAACTAGTAGGTTCAACATCATCATCAACAACAAACAATCGAGAATACTTAGCTTTCATATGGTCCTCACGTTCCCACGTGAACTTAGGGCCACGCTTTGAATCTTATCTAACTTTCACGATCGGAAACCCACTGCTTACAACTTCGCTTGCCCACACAAGGGTACAAATAGCAGCATAACAACTCTAAGCAAAAATAACATCCAACTACATGAACATCGCCCATCTTCGAGGAAACTCGTCAAAAACCTTAAGTTGTGTAACAACGTCATTCATAACCTAACCCCGCAACTCATCAAACAAGAACTGTCTTGGAACTAAGTTATGAGTTGTTACAAAGCTCAATGTTTTTGAAGAATCAGCTCGACTTTGAGTTTATTCAAAATATATCATTATCCAAACCACCTCAGAACATTCAAGGGTGCACTAAAGTCTACCAGTAACCCTATGTGTCCAACTTTACTTAGTACTTCCAACGATAGCTTGCTCAACAAGCAAGTGTGGATACCTAGTTTTTATGAAATCCTCATGACCTCGCTTCGAGTTCCAATGGACTTAACTATCGGAATCCTACTACGCTTCAAACTTTTAACCTCACGATCGATAATCTCAACAGGTTCTTCAACAAAACGAAGAGTTTTGTCTACCTTAATTTCTTCTAAATGCACATGCAGATTTGTATCCGCTAAATACTTCTTTAAATTTGAAACACATCAAATACGCTACTAAATTATTGAGGCAATCTTAATCAATAGACCATAGGACCGATCCCTTTAATGATCACAAATGGTCCCACATATCTTGGTGCTAACATTTCTTTCTTTCCAAAATGCACTACATCTTTCCAAGACGACACTTCCAACATCACTTTATCACCAACTTCAATTCTAAATGTTTACGCATATTGCCAACATAGCTCTTTTGGCAATCTCTAGCCGCTTTGAGCTTTTCTTTAATCAATATCACCTTATTTGTTGTCTCTTGTACCAATTCTGATCCAATCGACCGAATTTCTCCAATTTCAGCCCAAAGAACATGTGACCTACACTTCCTTCCATACAACGCTTCAAATAGAGCACATCAAACACCCGAATGATAACTATTATTATAGAAAACTCAGTTAAGGGTAGATGAGTATCCTAATTACCACCAATAAAAATCAATCACACACGCTCTCAACATATCCTTCAAAGTCTGAATGGTACGCTCACTTTGTCCGTCCGTTTGAGGATGATAAGTCGTACGCATGTTTAAGCCGTGTTCCCAATGCATTCTGCAATGTATACCAAAGCCGCGAAGTAAATCTTCCACCACGATCTAAGATGATCGACACATGCACTCCATGCCTTGTTACTATCTTATTAGTCTTCACGTACTACCATGTAATGGGCATACCTTAGTCAGTCTATTGACTATTACCCAATTCGTATCATACCCACTACTTGATCTTGGCAACCTTGTAGTAAAGTCCATAGTTATAATATCCTACTTCCACTCGGGTATCTCTAGCTGTTACAATAAACCCAAAGGTCTTTGATGTTTCAGCATTCACCGCTCCTGCTCCCACAAGATCTGATGATCAGATTCTTCCTTTTGCTGCGTGGGTGCCTATCGGAAAGAGCAACCATGTCTTGGATCTTCAAAAGAGGCAAAAGAACTCAATCTTTCAAATTTTTGTGGATATTCGACAAAACACAAACTTCTTTAGGGCATTCATTGCTTCTGCCTCGGTTCCAGCTATCTACATTCAACAATTCTGGAACACGCTTACATATGTAGAAAAGGCTGGGACTTACCGAATTCAGCTGGATTAAAACTGGTTCATGCTGGATGCTAATCTTCTAAGGGAAGCTTTAGAAATAATCCCCATTGATCAAGCTCACCCGTTTGTGTCACCTCCTTCGGGTGATGTAATTATGGACTTCGTGAATGAGCTGGGTTATCTGGAGGTGATTCACTTTGTGTCAAGTATGGCGGTGAATCACCTGTATCAGCCCTGGAGAGCAATATTGTCTATGATCAACCAATGTCTCATAAGCAAGACTTCTGGGCATGATAGGTGATATGTGTGAAAACATATATCCGTTTTATGTCAAAAATGGCCCTTAAAAGACAAATTTGTGCTTTAAATGCTTGAATATTTCTTGTTTTGTCTTTGTGATTGTGTAGGTACAGATATTGCAAAAATCTCAAGAAAACGGTCAAAACTGGACAATCACGAACACGGGAACGGAAGAGCACACAAAGAGCCGGGAGAATGCTATCAAGGTCAACAAAAGTCAACCATGGTCAAGCTTAGTCAACCACAAAAAGACAAAATCCAAAATTACCAAATTAGTCCCTCATATTTACAAAAATTACAAAAATAATCCCTAAACCCTAACGGTGTTAACTCTTATAATTATAAGAGTTAACACCCGTTAACTCCTTATAACAAATCCATACCGTGGCCCAATTCCTTTTAACCAAAGCCCGAGGCCCAAAACCCTTATAAGCCCAAAGATATAACCCGGGTAAAAAGGAAAAGTCAAACGCCTTTTTATAAAAGAAAGTTACGCGGGAATTTCTGTTTCTACTGTTCACCCGTCTTCTACATTTTACCTCAAGGTCAAAATCAAAGGGCAAGTGCAAATTAAGGGCATGGAAGGGTAATTCAAGTGAAAAGGTACACGTTGGCAGAGTTATATATCATCCAAGGCTCCCATTGGTCAATTCCCAAAAGGGAATGACACGCGTACAAGAAAGGAAACACACCAAAATCTAGTATTTTGTACTAAAAGGTGTACAAAAGAAGCACAGGAGTGTCACATCACGGATTGCCACGCTGGCAATCCGTGTGATCAAAATCTAATCCAACGGTAGATATTGAGCATCAAATGATTGAAGGAATGAAGAGCCAGGATTGATGGGATCGTGTAACAAACAATTTTTTTTGGCTAGGGAAGCTTCTACTGTCAAGTATAAAAAGACTCTTCACTCTCAAATGAGATGGTTCCTTTTTCCTTAAAAAACTTTTAGTTTTAATTAGCTTATGTAATTTTCAGTTTTAAATGTAATTTTTCTCTTTAAACTTTTGTAACTTTCAATTTCCAAAGCTTTGTAATCCATTTTTAGTATTAATAAAATTCTCATTTTAAGTTTTCATAAGCTGTTTTCATTATTAAACTCTCATATTCTCAAATGTTTGTGCTACTGTTTCATAAGCTACTAATAAGCTCATACAAGCTCTTTGAGTCTCTAAGCTCAAATTGATCTCAATTCAAGCATCTAAATATACTTAAATCTAAAATCAGTTAATACATTGGCTTATTGGATTTTGAACTTTTTGGAAGATGAGCTTACTTTGGAAGAGCTCATATGGACTTTTACCTGCTTATTTACAATAAGCCAGAGCTTGTAGACAGCTTTTGAGCTTAGTTGCCTTTGTTTAGCTAAGGCAGAGGTAAATTCCCTTTAAAAATTCAAGTTATTTAGCTTAAATCTTGCATTTGCTTATTTTTAGCTTATTATTTGCTTAATTGTGCTTCTATCTATCTTATTATGCTTATTGTTCATGTTTAATTATCGTTTTTAGCTTTTATAGTTTTGATCTTAGGTTTTTCATTTGTTGTCTTTAAAAATCAATAGAAAACCAAAAAAAAATAAAACTAGCAATAGTAGTAGATTAGTAATTTCTAGCTTAATTGCTTGTTAGTATAAGCTCATTAGGTCTTTTATAAGTTGTTTATTATCTGGTTACTTAGATTTGAGCTTTGGATTGCATTTTCATAAGCTAATATGGATATGAGTAAAGTTAAAGGGGTGTTTGGGACTAGCAGTACTAACATGAGTTAGTACTGCTTGAACCATTTTGTTCCTTTGATTTGATTTTGAATCATTCAAATAGGTTTAAAAGTGCAGGATTAGTAAGTTTATTAGGTCTAGTGAAGTTTTCATAAGTTTTCTAGTTTATGCTTTAAATCTGTGAGTTTGTCATCTGTCATTATAGCTTTTAGTGAATGAATAGAGTTTAGTTGTTATTATCACTTTAAATGTTCTTAGTTTAGTATCAAAGTAGTATAGAGTCAATTTTCATTAAGCCTGCATTTTGATGTTTTGAATTTGAGTCTCATTGGTGTCAACTGCATCAGATAGGGTAAGCACTCAAACTGCCATTTTCTAGCTTGATTTTTAGTAGGATTAAATAGGTTTAAGCTTTTGATTTTCAGCATTTAAGTAGCTTATATATCATAGTTTATAAGTTTGCATTTAGTTTTTAATAAATAGCTTATTAGGTTATCTGTTTTAAGTTGTCAAATAAGCCTTTTGTCTTTTTAGTTTCAAAGTAAAATTCAGCATGATTTGAGCCTAGGGTCTGTTTTCACAAACTTTTCTCAATAAGCTCTTTGATTTCAAAATCATTTTCAAAAGCAGTTTCAGATAGCCTTTTAGTTCAGCTCTAAGAATATATAAGTTTCATTCATTACAGTGCTTAATAGCTTACCTAAAAATAAGCTCAAAGATTCCTGTAGGGACTATTTGGTTTTAAAATTTCTATTAATGCTTATTTGAGAATTTCAGCTTATGGCTTGCTTCTTTATGCTTATATCTAGTCTAGAGTAGTTTACTAAGTTAGTTTTTGCTTATTTTGTTTATGTCCTCAGCTTATTAAGTCATTTAGTGAGAGCATCATTAAAAATTAAAGCTAGCAGTACTAACTTTGAGTTAGTACTGCTGACGTTATTTAAGATTTATTATTGCTTTAATAGATTTTATAGGTGGTTATTTGAATCCTCGCTTTTGGCTTTGTTTCTTTATGCTTATTTTCAGTTTAGATTAGTTTAATAAGTTTAGGATTAGGGTCAGTTTTAGCTTATTTAGTCTTTTAGTGGGAGCAGCATTAAAAATTTAAAGCTAGCAGTACTAACTCTAAGTTAGTACTGCTGTGCTTATTTGTGCTCATTCTTGCTTGTGCTATTTGCTCATTTCTTTTCATATTAGCTTATTAGGTTAGGTTTAGCTTATTAGATTAGTAAGTCTAATTTTTGCGTTTTTAGTTAAAATTTGGTTTCCCGTTATTTGTCTTCGTGCTTAATTGTTATAATCTGTTTATTTTAATTTTTAAAAGTAGATAATCAAATCAATCTTTGTCTTCAATTCAAATCATTGTCCGAACATCAAACGTGCTTTCAATTTCACAAATCGTTGGGGGATAACGACCCGGGAATCATACTTCCCGGTTTATATACGTATTATATTATATATATTTGTGAAGATTTTCCTTTTTACCTTTGGCTACAAAGGTAATTTGGTAATTTTCCATCATATTATATATATTTTATATTTTACGTGTGTTGGATTCTAAGAATCAATAGGCCCAGATATCCAGTTCTTCATATGCTTTGGGGGATAAATACAAGTACTAATGTTGACTATGCTGAACTTATATGGGAAGAGTTCGTGCAAGCTATGCAGACCTTTCTTACTAATAAGGCCAATTTGGGCAGTCCCACTAAGAAGGGCAGGAAAGACAAACCTCACGTTATTCCTTATTGTCGATTCACGAAGCTTATTATTTGTCACTTGGGAAGAATTCACAATATTCACCAAAGATCAGCATCTGTTTCATCTTGCTGAAGAAGACCTCAGACTCGGTAATCTCAAATTCGTCTCCAAAGGCGAAATCGATGAAGTCTTTGGAATGCCAATTCCCAACGAGCTGATCTCAAACAATATCAGTAATGTATCATACTACAATGCTTATCTGGAAATGGTCGTAAAGCATGATCAGAAAGTTGATGCCGAAAAGGAAGGAAAGAGGAAATCTACAAGTACCAAGCAACCAAGCCAAAGCCTGCTATCGAGAAGTCAAGCAAACCAGCACCTGCACCGAAACCAAAGGTAACCAAGGAAAAACCTTCTAAGGCCTCTACTGCTAAGCCACCCAAGCCAAAGCCTGCCAAAGAAAAGTTAACCAAGGCTACACCACTACAAAAGGCTAGCAAGGGTAAAGTTGCAAAAGTTCGTACCGTGAAGAGTTCTCTCTAGCTGGTTGATGAACCTGATGAAGAACCAGCTCACTCTGAACCTGAACCTGAACATCAAGGTGAAGGTGAAGAATTTGATATGGAACGTGCTATTCAGATGAGTCTGGAGTCATTTTAGGCACAGGGTCATGCACGTGTTAGAGGTGTGGCAATTCAAGAACTATTGCAGAGGCCATCCGACCACTCCCTGTACGTGTAGAAGCAAGGTAAAGCCTAGTTATTGAAGTACTAGCTGCCTTAATCTCTGCTAGCCCTACACACACCAAAGAGGAGAAGCACCACGGACCAATTCATATTCCAAAGGAGGACTCCAGCTACTAAAGAGGCGTCAACTGGACCCTCTACACAACACAGGATGATACGGCCGCAAATATTGTTTGTGACTCTCCGTCTCCTGCAGATGCTGAAACTAGGGTTGAATCGGATAAGACAAACAGTGGAGGTGACATTGAGATACTGCAGATTGCTGAAGAAATAGGAGAAGATGTGACTAATCAGGTGAATCTAGAGGAAACGACTGCATAACTTGGTCAAGACCAGGCTGGATCAGACCCTGGTGAATCTCTTGAGTCTCGAACTCAACCAGAGCAGGTATACATGGATGAAGACCAGGCTGGACCAGACCCTGGAATAAGCCGTGTGGCTCTTGCTGGACCAGACCCTGAGCCTTGCAATCGAAAAATTTTACCATTTTTGGCCTGATTTGTACCCTAAGGTTCAAGAGAGTTTGAATTTTTCGGCTGATGAACATGTCATCATAGAGGATCCTCTAAGTGAAACCGGAACTCTCTCGTCAATGAAGAATCTAGAGGATGCATATGCTATTGGGGATCAATTCATTAATGATAAATCCACTGATGATGAACAGGAATACTCAATGGTGGGAAGTGAAGTGGTCTTAATGGTTATTTGTTCCAATATATCAAGCGTTCATCCTCTGTTCCTCACTGTCCACACATTAATTGATCTTTCATCCTCCTAAACCTACATCATCCTACACTAAAACCAATCTTTCAGGCAACCTAACAACGACAACAACAACACCCCTTCCACCTCCTCCACAACAACAAAGCACAACTGAATCAGAGTTAGCTGAACGTGTCACAACTCTTGAAAAGAAACTCTCTGATTTAGAGCAGACTAACAAGAATCTTGATAACACAACTCGGAATCTTGGATCTAGGGTCTACACTTTGGAGCTTAGGGATCTGCCTCATAAGATTGATGAAGCAGTCCATGAAAATGTCAAAGAGGTTGTTCAAATAGCTCTTCAAGCTCCTCTTAGAGACCGCTTTAGAGACTTGTCCGAAGAAGCTATGTAAGTAATGCTTCACTAAAGGATGTCTTGAAACTGGCTCATTAAATAATTCTGGGACTATCGCAACTTATAAAAGCTCTTGAGGCATTTATGGAACGTGCACAGAGGGGCGAATTCCTTGATGAAAAGGACAAGTCATACAAACGACGCCGTGACGATCAAGATCCTCTTCCTCCTCCACCAGACTCGGATCTCAGTAAGAGGAGACGACATGATACTGGCGCTTCTGGTTTACATCACACCTCAAGCTCTTCAGTCATCAGATAGTTGATGTTGACACTCGAGATGCTACTTCAAGATCCTCAAGCAACAATTCGGTCATCCTGCTGAGCAAACAGTCGAAGACATACTAACACTGATTCGGCAATATATCTAATTCACAGGACATGACTCTGTCCATCTTCCAACAAGATTAAATCAGAGGTCTGAATGGTTGAAGCTATTTCCAGTTGGATGAAAGACTAGCCACTCCAGAACCTACTTGGGTCATTCTAACATCCCATATTCCTGACGCTGAGAACAACTGGGCCAATGCATTAGCCTCCACGTATCAAGCTCCGGTAGAGAACTCTTTACTTGAGAATACTTGGGATATGCGGACGTTTATGAACTGGTATTGCCAAAAGATGGGAAAGACCGAGCTTACTCAAGCAGATTTGGAAGGTCAAGCTTATGAAGTCGTTAAACCTTTCTACCCAGACGTCGTTCATCTTTAGTTTCAGATGGAAGAGTGTCACAAGTATTTTTGCCCCCTTTTTTAAAAACATAATCAGATTGACTGGGCTAATCCAGAAGGTGATCAAGTCAGGATTGATATTAGCAAACCTCTGCCTCTCAATGGTCCACCAGGTCATGTCACTATTCAAACCTAATTCTTTTTCAATAAAGACTTGGATTATTTGCGTTATGGCAGTAAGGGAAGCGGACAAGCTTTGTCAAATTTCCAGATGTAGGGCTGCTCGTTATCATCGACTTTGAAACTTAAACTTACTCGTAATGTGCATATGTGGATCGATGTAAGTCTGCACCTATGACATAAGTGCTCTTATGGTATCTCTCGTTGGTGGTTTAATCATCAGAATTTCTACATTTACCGACACACAGTTGAATCAAGCCACAAGGTAGTCAGAACTCACATGCGTATACTCAGTGTTGTTAGAATAAAAGCCTACTCTCGCTACGGGTACGACTACCTAAAGGAGATCACACTGCGCAGAGCTGATCATCAAGAATACATAATTGCCGAAAAGGACTTCAAAAACTTATATCCCAGTGACTTTGAAGACCTGAATCTGCTGCTTCTTCAGGTTTTTTTTTTTTTCTTTTTTTTTTTTTTTTCTATCTAATCATTTCCTAGTTCAGACATACGTATGCGTTCTATTGCTATTAAACTGTAGACACGAAACTTAGTGATTTGACAGCGGGTTAAAGACTTCCAACTCGGCATTGAGAGCTACCAGAAACAGCTGAATCTCACTAAACCTAGATGGGATGCAACAAGCTTCTAGTTCAAGCATGATTATACAATCATTAATTCGCCTTGTGTAGTTGTATTTCCTGTCAGTAACAATGAATGGAAGATCATGCGGTTCAATGAGATTTACAAGTTCAGTGATGGTACGCTGACAAATATTATGGAAGCACTGGATTACAGAGTTAAGGAGTACAAGGTCAATCGGCTCAATCCGGGTATGAACATGCGGTTTTGGACTGATAAGGATTGTGAGATAAGGAGCAAGAAATTCATACATGCCATTGAAGGATGACTCAAGACCAGAAGGATCTTTC
Organism: Tanacetum coccineum; assembly: GCA_026074375.1. Classification (NCBI taxonomy): domain Eukaryota; kingdom Viridiplantae; phylum Streptophyta; class Magnoliopsida; order Asterales; family Asteraceae; genus Tanacetum; species Tanacetum coccineum. The sequence goes on along the minus strand of BQNB010056418.1, from coordinate 22,007 downwards.
GGAATTTAGAATGCTTTATTGGTGGACGGGTTCGTGATATTGACTACAGACTTCTTCAGAGAACGGAATGGTCTCTTCATTCCATTTATAAGGTCAATATCATTTGTATATATATATATTGTATATTGTACATTATAAAGTTGTGGTATACTTAGTGTTATGTGTCAGTGTATGGGATTTTTTATGAATTTTTTATTAAATTCAAAATATTTCAAACCTATCATACCAGACACTAACAGAATTTCCTCTTATATTCCAGGGGGAGCATTTAATATGTTCCCCATTTGGCTTGTGTAATTAGTACCATTTTCTCTCAGTTTTCCAAAATATTCGAATCCACTTGGTATCCATATATATCAAGAATTTGACATTTTCGATAAGGGGAGAAAATGTGATTTAAATATGAAAACTAATAAAAAATGTGATTTTGTGGACTCATATGCATACTCCTACCTCCTTGTGCTAAATAGTTTCGATTAATCGATGCACATGTTGAGGGGAGCATTCTTGAAAATTCAAAAACAATCGAGGTACTAAATGCTTTGATATTTATATCACAAGTACCTGATTAAGTTTCTCAAATTGGTTTTATGGCAAGGTGAACTGTATCAAAAAGACTGACCATGTAATTAATTTTCTCAGAGATATAAGGTGGTAGGTTTGGTATTAGGTTCCCATGATCAGCAGAACCGAGGGATTACCAGGGACAATCCACTAGTTAGTGTATAAGTCCTTATGTATGACATAAAAAAGGAGTAAATGTGAGAATAAGGGAATAGTGCCGACTGAGATGGAGCTAGAACTGGAACAAACCCAACAAGGTTCTAGTCATGAAGTCTCGGTAAGCACTGAAGGGGTTGAAGAATAAAAAAGAAATGTAAGGATAAAGGGTGTAAAGAAAGAGGCCCTCCATACACTTAGGCAGAAACTGGGTCAATACATCTGCAGTCAGAATCACAATGATGATCGCTGACATTGGAAGACTGACATCATGGACATGATGCATTGCACAACCCTCCCTAGCCATCAGAATCTATCAAAAAGATTTTTGTTTTTTTCTATGGAGATAAAACACGTCATCTATGACTTTCCACTTGGAGTTTGGTTGATATTAATAGGTGGCAGTTGCTTAGGCCTCCGCTCACTAAAACCAAAACGCATAATTGAGTCTAGAGCCAAGAGATCATCAATTAATCTCATTAGGACACTATTCCATATTACTTGTTCTTCACACAATGTGAAAACAAGGGTTATCATAAGAGTCCTACGCATTATCCTTGTGGTTTTGCCAGAACATCCGAGTGACACTTATGTGTTCACAATGAAGATGGAAATTTCCTGTTGTCCAAACATCAAACAAGCTCATGGTAGGTGACTGGTGAATTCACAATCAATCAATTCATAATATGGGACCGATTCGATATCCAGTGTCACAAGTTTGAACTACCCATTAAGGATCTCACAAGTCACCTTACCATGAGCTGTTTGATGTTGGCTCAAGGCAGGATTTCATCTTCATGGTGAACACATAAGTGTCACTCGGATGTTCTAGCAAAACCACAAGGATAATGCGTAGGATCTTATGATATCCCTTTGTTTTCATTTGTGGTGATAGATCAATGTAATATTGATAGTGTCCTAATAAGATTGATTTTATGATCTCTTGCTATAGACTCAATTATGCGTTTTGGTTTTAGTGGCGGAGGCTAGAGCTGGACTGCCACCTTTTTATATCAAAACTAATCTCAGAGTGGGAAAGTCAATAGATAATCTAATCGTGTTTTTAGTCTTCATGAGAAATGAACAAAAACTCTTTTGGAGATTCGAGTGGCTAGGGAGGGTTGTGCATTGCATCATTGGGTCCATGATGGTAGTCTTAATGATCCGCGATCAATCATTGTGATTCTGACTGCAGATGTATTGACCCCAGTTTTGCTAAGGTATGGAGGGCCTCTTTTCTTTACATCCATTTATCCTTAAATGCTTTTTTATTCTGTCAACCCCTGCATGCTTACGAGACTTCTATGGTCTAGAAACTTTGTTGGGTTTGTTCCAGTTCTAGCTCCATCTCAGTCGGCACTATTCCCTTATTTCTCACATTTACTCCTTTTTTATGTCATACCTAAGGACTTCTACACTAACTAGTGGATTGTCCTTGGGTAGATCCCTCCGGTTCTGGCTGGATCATGGGAACTAATACCTAACCTTACCAACCTTATATCTCTGAGAAAATTAATTACATGGTCAGTCTTTTTGATACAGTTCACCTTGCCATAAAACCAATTTAAAAAACTTAATTATGTACTTGTGATATAAATATCAATGCTTTTAGTACCTCGATTGTTTTTTGAATTTTCAAGAATGCTCCCCTCAACATGTGCATCGATTAATCGAAACTATTTAGCACAAGGAGGTAGGAGTATGCATATGAGTCCACAAAATCACATTTTTTATTAGTTTTCATATTTAAATCACATTTTCTCCCCTTATCGAAAATGTCAAATTCTTTGATATTTTTGGATACCAGTGGATTCGAATATGTTGGAAAAACTGAGAGAAAATGTGCTAATTAATCACAAGCCAAATGGGGAACATATTAATGCTCCCCTGGAATCTATGAGGGATTCTGTTAGTGTCTGGTATGATAGGTTTGAAATATTTTGAATTTAATAAAAAATTCATAAAAAATCCCATACACTGACACATAACACTAAGTATACCACAACTTTATAATGTACAATATACAATATAATATAATACAAAGGATTTGACCTTATAATGGAATGACCTAGAGGACCATTCCATTCTCCTAGAAGTCTGTAGTCAATATCACGAACCCGTCCACCAATAAAGCATTCTAAATTCCGAAAGATCCTTCTGGTCTTGAGTCTCCGTTCAATGGCATGTATGAATTTCTTGCTCCTTTCCACATCCTTATCAGTCCAAAACCGCATGTTCATACCCGGATTGAGCCGATTGACCTTGTACTCCTTAACTCTGTAATCCAGTGCTTCCATAATATTTGTCAGACGTTCCTCACCTGAACTGTAAATCTCATTGATACCGCATGATTTCCATTCATGTTACTGGACAGGAAAATACAAACTACACAGGCGAATTAATGGATTGTGTTAATCATGCTGAACTAGAAGCTTGTTGCTCCATCTAGGTTTAGTGAGATTCAGCTGTTTCTGGTAGCTCTCAATGCCGAGTTGGAATTCTTTAACCCGATGTCAAATCACTAAGTTTTGTGTCTACAGTTTAATAGCAATAGAAAGCATACGTATGTCTGAACTAGGAAGATGATTTAAATGACCTTGAAGAAGCAGCAGATTTCAGGTCTTCAAGTCACTGGTATAAGTTTTTTGAAGTCCTTTTCGGCATTTATGATTCTTGATGATCTTTTTTAGCTATGCGTCAGTGTTGGATCTTACTTTAGGTAGTGTACCCGTTAGATCATCGAGAGTAGGCTTTTATTCTAACAACACTGAGTATACGCATGTGAGTTCTGACTACCTTGTGGCTTGATTCAGCTGTGTGTCGGTCAATGTAGAATTTTTGATGATTAAACCATCAACGAGAGATACCATAAGAGGCACTTATGTCATAGGTGCAGGACGTCTTCGTTCCTCATATGTCAATGTCACGAGTAGTTTAAGTTCAAAAGTCATGATAACGAGAGCATTCTTCTTGGAAATGACAAGCTTGTACGCTTCCCTTCCTACTGCCATAACGCATATATCCATGTCTTTATTGAAAAATATTAGGTTTGAATTAGTGACATATGGACCTGGTGGACCATTGAAGGCAGCGGTTTTGCTATTATCCTATCCTGACTTGATCACCTTTCTGGATTTAGGCCCAGTCAATTCGGATTTTGTAAAGCTTCCTTTTTTGTGGACACTCTTCCATTGTAATCTAAGAGATGAACGTCTGTTGGGGTAGAAGGTTAATGACTTCATAAGCTTGACCTTCCAAATCTGCTTGAGTAAGCTCGGTCTTTCCCATCTTTTGGCAATACCAGTTCATAAACGTCCGCATATCCCCAAGTGTTTTCTCAAGTAAAGTGTTCTCTTACGGGACGCTGCGCTATGTGGAGGCTATATTAAATTGGCCCAGTTGTTCTCAGCGTCAGGAATATGGGATGTTAGAATGACCCAAGTAGGTTCTGGAGTGGCTAGTCTTTCATCATCTGGAATAGGCTTCAACCATTCTGACCTCTGCTTAATCTTTGGAAGATGGACAGAGTCAGTGTCCTGTGAATTAGATATATTGGCAGAATCAGGTGTTGGTATGTCTTCGACTGGTTGCTCAGCATGAGACCGAATTGTTGCTTGGAGGAGCTTGAAGGAGCATCTCGAGTGTCAGACTTCTTCTATGCTGATGACTGAAGAGCTTGAGGTTGTGATGAACCAGAAAGCGCCAATTCATGTCGTCTCCTCTTACTGAGATCCGAGTCTGGTGGAGGAGGAAGAGGATCTTGATCGTCACGGCGTCGTTTGTATGACTTGTCCTTTTCATCAAGGAATTCGCCCCTCTGTGCACGTTCCATAAATGCCTCAAGAGCTTTATAAAGTGCGATATGTCCCAGAAGTGATTTGTAAGAGCCAGTTTCAAACATCCTTTAGTGAAGCATTTCTTTCATATCTTCTTCGGACAAGTCTCTAAAGCGGTCTCTAAGAGGAGCTTGAAGAGCTATTTGAACAACCTCTTTGACATTTTCATGGACTGCTTCATCAATCTTATGAGGCAGATCCCTAAGCTCCAAAGTGTAGACCCTAGATCCAAGATTCCGATGTTGTCGTTATATGCATTCTTGTTAGGTTGCTTCTATATCACGAGAGTTTCTTTTCAAGAGTTGTGACACGTTCAGCTAACTCTGATTTAGTTGTGCTTTGTTGTTGTGGAGGAGGTGGAAGGGGTGTTGTTGTTGTCGTTGTTGTTGCTGTAAAGATTGGTGTTTGAGTGGTAGATGATGTAGGTTTAGGAGGTGAAAGATCAATTAATGGTGTGGACAGTGGAGGAACAGAGGATGACGCTTGATATATTGGAACAATAACCATGAAGACCACTTCAGCTTCCACATTGAGTTTTCCCGGTTCATCATCAGTGGATTTATCATTAATGAATTGATCCCCAATAGCATATGCATCCTCTAGATTCTTCATTGACGAGAGAGTTCCGGTTGCACTTAGAGGATCCTCTAGGATGACATGTTCATCAGCCGAAAAATTCAAACTCTCTTGAACCTTAGGGTACAAATCAGCCATGAATTCGTTGTGCATAGGCTCAGGGTCTGGTCCAGCAAGAGCCACACGGCTTATTCCAGGGTCTGGTCCAGCCTGGTCTTCATCCATGTATTACCTGCTCTGGTTGAGTTCGAGACTCAAGAGATTCACCAGGGTCTGTATCCAGCACTGGTCTTGACAAGTTATGCAAGACGTTTCCTCTGATTTCACCTGATTGTCCATCTTATCCTATTTCTTCAGCAATCTGCAGTATCTCAATGTCACCTCTACTGTTTGTCGTATCTTTTTTTTTAGATTTCAACCATGTTTCAGCATCTGCAGGAGACGGAGAGTCACAAACAATATTTGCGGCCGTATCATCCTGTGGTTGTGTGGAGGGTCCAGTTGACGCCTCTTTAGTAGCTGGAGTCCTCCTTTGGAATATGAATTGGTCCGTGGTGCTTCTCCTCTTTGGTGTGTGTAGGGCTAGCAGAGATTAGGCAGCTTGTTCTTCAATAACAATGGCTTTACCCTTGCCTTCTACTACAGGGAGTGGTCGAATGGCCTCTGCAATAGGTTCTTGAATTGCCACACCTCTAACACGTGCATGACCCTGTGCCTGAAATGACTCTAGACTCATCTGAATAGCACGTTCCATATCAAATTCTTCACCTTCACCTTGATGTTCAGGTTCAGGTTCAGAGTGAGCTGGTTCTCACCATTGTTCTTTCAACCAGGCTAGAGAGAAACTCTTCACGGTCACGAACTTTTGATCTCTTACCCATTGCTAGATTTTGTAGTGGTGTTGCCTTGGTGACTTTCTTTGGCCAGGCTTGGGCCTTGGGTGGCTTAGCACTAGAGGTCTTAGAGGTGTAACTTGGTTACCTTCGGGTTTGGTGCAGGTGCTGGTTTGCTTGACTTCTTGATAGCTGGCTTTGGCTTGGGTTGCTTGGTACTTGCAGATTTCTTCTTTCCTTCCTTTTCGGCATCAACTTTCTGATCATGCTTTACGACCATTTCCAGATAAGCATTGTAGTATGATACATTACTGATATTGTTTGAGATCAGCTCGTTGGGAATTGCATTCCAAAGATTTATCGATTCGCCTTTGGAGACGATTTGAGATTACCGAGTCTGAGTTCTTCTTCAGCAAGATGGTGAAAAGAACCCAAAAAAAAGGGCGGGGGGGGGGGGGGATGATGTTCTTTGGTAAATATTGTGAATTCTTCCCAAGTGACAAATAATAAGCTTCGTGAATCGACAATAAGGAATAACGTGAGGTTTGTCTTTCCTGCCCTTCTTAGTGGGACTGCCCAAATTGGCCTTATCAGTAAGAAAGGTCTGCATAGCTTGCACAAACTCTTCCCATATAAGTTCAGCATAGTCAACATTAGTACTTGTAATTATCCCCCAATGCATATGAAGAACTGGATATCTGGGCCTATTGATTCTTAGAATCCAACACACGTAAAATATAAAATATATATAATATGATGGAAAATTACCAAATTACCTTTGAGGACAAAGGTAAAAAGGAAAAAGCTTCCCCAAATATTATAATATAATACGTAGACTAAAACGGGAAGTTCTGATTCCGGGACGTTATCCCCCAACGATTTGTGAAATTGAAACCACATTTGATGTTCGAACAATGATTTGAATTGAAGACAAAGATTGATTTGATTATCTACTTTTAAAAATTAAAATAAACAGATTATAACAATTAAGCACGAAGACAAATAACGGGAAACCAAATTTTAACTAAAAACGCAAAAATTAGACTTACTAACCTAATAAGCTAAACCTAACCTAATAAGCTAATATGAAAAGAAATGAGCAAATAGCACAAGCAAGAATGAGCACAAATAAGCACAGCAGTACTAACTTAGAGTTAGTACTGCTAGCTTTAAATTTTTAATGCTGCTCCCACTAAAAGACTAAATAAGCTAAAACTGACCCTAATCCTAAACTTATTAAACTAATCTAAACTGAAAATAAGCATAAAGAAACAAGCCATAAGCTGAGGATTCAAAATAAGCACCTATAAGAACTATTAAAGCAAGAATAAGCTTAAATAAGCTCAGTAGTACTAACAAAGTTAGTACATTGCTTGCTTTCGAATTTTTTAATGATGTCTCAATAAATGCTTAATAAGCTGAGGACTAAACAAAATATGCAAAAACTAACTTAGTAAACTACTCTAGACTAGATATAAGCATAAAGAAGCAAGCCATAAGCTGAAATTCTCAAATAAGCATTAATAGAAATCTTAAAACCAAACAGTCCCTACAGGAATCTTTGAGCTTATTTTTAGGTAAGCTATTAAGCACTGTAATGAATGAAACTTATATATTCTTAGAGCTGAACTAAAAGGTTATCTAAAACTGCTTTTGAAAATGATTTTGAAATCAAAGGCTTATTGCGAAATGTTTGTGGAAAAACAGACCCTAGGCTCAAATCATGCTCAATTTTACTTTGAAACTAAAAAGACAAAAGACTTATTTGACAGCTTAAAACAGATAACCTAATAAGCTATTTATTAAAAAACATAAATGCAAACTTTATAAACTATGTATTAAAGCTACTTAAATGCTCGAAATCAAAAAGCTTAACAACTATTTAATCTACCTAATAATCAAGCTAGAAAATGGCAGTTTGAGTGCTTACCCTATCTGATGCAGTTGATACCAATGAGACTCAAATTCAGAACATCAAAATGCAGGCTTAATGAAAATTGACTCTACACTACTTTGATACTAAACTAAGAACATTTAAAGTAATAATAACAACTAAACTTTATTGATTCACTAAAAGCTATAATGACAGATGACAAACTCACAGATTTAAAGCCTAAACTAGAAAACTTATGAAAACTTTACTAGACCTAATAAACTTACTAATCCTGCACTTTTAAACCTATTTGAATGATTCAAAATCAAATCAAAGGAACAAAATGGTTCAAGCAGTACTAACTCATGTTAGTACTGCTAGTCCCAAACACCCCTTTAACTTTACTCATATCCATATTAGCTTAATGAAAATGCAATCCAAAGCTCAAATCTAAATAACCAGATAATAAACAACTTATAAAAGACCTAATGAGCTTATACTAACAAGCAATTAAGCTAGAAATACTAATCTACTACTATTGCTATTTTTATTTTTTTGGTTTTTCTTTAATGATTTTTAAGACAACATATGAAAAACTCAAGATCTAAACTATAAAAAGCTAAAAACAGTTTAGTGTAACATGAAAACTAAGCTATAAATAGAGAGATAGAGCACAATTAAGCAAATAATAAGCTAAAAATAAGCAAATGCAAGATTTAAGCTAAATAACTTGAATTTTAAAGGGAATTACCTTGCCTTGGCTAGTTAAACAAAGGCAACTAAGCTCAAAAGCTGTCTACAAGCTCTGGCTTATTGTAAATAAGCCAGTAAAAGTCCATATGAGCTCTTCCAAAGTAAGCTCATCTTCCAAAAAGTTCAAAATCCAATAAGCCAATGTATTAACTTATTTTAGATTTAAGTATATTAAGATGCTTGAATTGAGCTCAATTTGAGCTTAGAGACTCAAAGAGCTTGTATGAGCTTATTGAAATGTTGATGAAACAGTAGCACAAACATTGAAGATATGAGAGTTTAATATGAACAAAAGCATTATGAAAAATTAAAATGGAGGATTTTTTATAATACTAAAAATGGATTACAAAGCTTTGGAAATTGAAAGTTACAAAAGTTTAAAGAGAAAAATTACATTTAAAACTGAAAATTACATAAGCTAATTAAAACTAAAAGTTTTTAAGGAAAAAGGAAGATTCTTCATGTGAGAGTGAAGGAGTCTTTTTATAGCTGCCAGGAGAAGCTTCTAGGCCAAAGTTTGTTACACGATCCCATCAATCCTGGCTCTTCATTCCTTCAATCATTTGATGCTCAATATCTACCGTTGGATTAGATTTTGATCACACGGATTGCCAGCGTGGCAATCCGTGATGTGACACTCCTGTGCTTCTTTTGTACACCTTTTAGTACAAAATACTAGATTTTGGTGTGTTTCCTTTCTTGTACGCGTGTCATTCCCTTTTGGGAATTGACCAATGGGAGCCTTGGATGATGTATAACTCTGTCAAGGTGTACCTTTTCACTTGAATTACCCTTCTTGCCCTTCAATTTGCAATTGCCTTGATTTTGACCTTATGAGGTAAAATGTTAGAAGACGGGCAAACAGTAGAAATAGAAATTCTCGCGTAACTTTTTTTTATAAAAAGGCGTTTGACTTTTCCTTTTTACCCGGGTTATATCTTTGGGCTTATAAGGGTTTTGGGCCTCGGGCTTTGGTTAAAAGGAATTGGGCCACGATATGGATTTGTTATAAGGAGTTAACGGGTGTTAACTTTTATAATTATAAGAGTTAACACCGTTAGGGTTTAGGGATTATTTTTGTAATTTTTGTAAATATGAGGGACTAATTGGTAATTGGATTTGTCTTTTGTGGTTGACTTTGTTTTGACAGGGGTTTTGAACTCTTTGGTTGACCTTATAGCATTCTCCGGCTCGTTTGTGTGCTCTTTCGTTCCGTTGATTGTGATTGTCCAGTTTTGGTCGTTTTCTTGAGATTTTGCAAATCTGTAGCCTACACAATCACAAAGGACAAAACAAGAAATATTCAAGCTTTTAAGCACAAATTTGTCTTTTTAATGGGCCATTTTTGACATAAAAACGGATATATTGTTTTCAACACATATCACCTATCATGCCAGAACAGTCTTACTTATGAGACATTGGTTGATCATAGACAATATTGCTCTCTAGGGCTGATACAGGTGATTCACCGCCATACTTGACACAAAGTGAATCACCTCCGGATAACCCAGCTCATTCACGAAGTCCATAATTAATCAACACGAAGGAGGGGACACAAAGGGTGTGCTTGATAATGGGGATTATTTCTAAGCTTCCCTTAGACGATTAGCAATCCAGCCTAATGAACCTGTTTTAATCCAGTGAATTCGTAAGTGTCCCGCCTTTTCTATTATGTAGCTGGTGTTCCAGAATTGTTTGTATGTAGATAGCTGGAACCGTGGCAGAAGCAATGATATGCCCTATAGAAGTATGTGTTTTGTCGAATATCCACAAAAATTTGAAAGGATTGAGTTCTTTTGCACTTTTGAGATCCAAGACATGGTTGCTCTTCAGATAGGCACCCACGATGCAAAAAGTATGAATCTGATCATCAGAGATATTGTGGGAGCTATGTGATGCGGGGGAACATTTCTCATCAGCCAATTTGTATGCACAAGGAGATCACAACAGAGACAGAAGACATGATATACTATCTTGAAGTTAGATGAGAACAGGTGACATGTTCAATTGATTATGGTGGATTAACGTCAACGTTGGTCAAGGTTATTCGATGAACACATATAGGTTATCAAAAAGTCCCTGGTTATGGGTGTTAACGAGGTAATTGTGCCTTTGGATTGGGCCTTGAGAGGGCATTTAGACTAATGGGCCAAAACTTTGAGATTTAGGCCCAAACCGCTACCCACTTGGCGCCAAACCACTGTGAGGAGAGTTAATCAACCCACTGTGGAGGCAAATGATCAAACCGCTATGTAGCGGAATGATCAAACCGCCACGACCAAACAGTAACGAATATTTTATTCATATTAATCAAACGCTATGGACCAAAACAGTATCGAATATTATATTCATTTTTAAATAACTGCTTATGACCAAACAGCTTACGATATTTATATTCATTTTTAATCAAACCGCTACCGGTTAAGAAAAATTCGAAATATCGGTTTGGATTATTTTAATAATAAAATATCTTCATCAACGCGCTTACTCGTAATTAGCGGTTTGCCAGCTAATAGAAACTAATCATTTTATCATCAAACCGCTATCAAGAAACATAACAAACCGCTATCAAGCCAAGTATGCCAAACTGCTATCAGGCAACCTAACCAAACCGCTATCTAGAATAATTCATCAAACCGCTAACAAGGACGAATATCACGAAGAATAAGCAAACACATTCGCACATCAATGTAAACTCTACGGGACATGCAGTTGAGGCTTTCAATACATTCCTTAAGCATAAGAAACACATCACATACGATACAACCACAAAAACTAGATTTTGACTAATAAAATTCAAACTTCACACAAAAATCATCAAATCATGATCACATGCAGATGGGGAGCCAATTACTTTAACGGGAAAGCATTATCTACACCTAACAATCATTTCCCAGCAATAAAAACACATTTCTAAACACTCCATGGCATTTTGTTAAAAAAATGAACCTAGACTAGATCATATCATCAAAGAATGTTTGATTGATCCTATTTTAGTGATGATAGAGTGTTCACTACACCTATGCGCACCTATCCTAATCACCAATTAACACATATCCATAGCGTTTAAAGATTCGAAAGTAAACTTGGTCGAACCTAGTGATAGAAGCTATTTTAAATGTGTTTTGGGTCGACTAATTTCACCCAAGGCATCATCTAACAGTAATGAACAAAGTTTTGAGTTTACTAGCAAAGAGAAATCAACGAAAATCGAAAAACTGAAATTAGTTCTAGGTGTCGGATTTGCGTTGTGCAGTGAAGTTATAATTATTGGATACTTGTGGGTGTTTTTTTATTTTGACCAGGAAATGAGTGTTTGACCAGAGTGTCAAACCGCCACCTATTTATACTATAGGTTTGGAGATTGGCAGCTTTGGTCCCTAAGGTTTCTAGCACACTTAATTTTCGGTTTTAAGTATTTTAAGAGATATGATAAGATACAAAATTTACACAAATGGTCCCTTATAGTTAAATAAGCAAGATAAAATTTGCATATTTGCACTTAAGTCCTAAATTTTATAACAATAGGACAAAGATGGCCTTTGAGTTAAACTACATTAACTTCCCCTCAAATTATAACCACTTTCAAATACAAAAACCTTTTCCCTTAATTGAAATCATTCTCCCCCTCAAACAATAACCCGTATTCTATTGAAAGAGTTGTAGTCGTTGTTTGAGTTGAAATGTTTATTTGATAGACCTGAATTGATGAAATTCCATACAACACTTTTCACTAATGATCTAACTAAATAATTTTTGAAGAATCAATTAGGAAGAAAATTATTTGGTTATAAAAGGAAGACTTCTCTTTCGAAAGAGGAAAGAATGCACTGAAACGTACATTAATCCTTGGGGGTGCAAGATTTTAATTATCCTGTGCCATGGAATTATTACCCCTTGTTAGGAATGGCTGTCTTTTTGGCGACAAGCATTCCTCAATTTGAAAAACGGGTTGCAGTCTGAAATTACTGCAAGCCATGAAGACATGTTTTAAAACTGTTTGAACTTCTGCTCGAACTTCATTTAAAAACCCGTGTCATTATTGAATGACATTTCTAGGTCGTAAATGTTATCGATTTTCAGAAGACAATGTTTGAAAAAATTTTTGGTATTTTCATTTTTTCTAATTTTTATGGTTATTTATAGGTTTTAATTTTTGTATTTGTTTTTGTGTTAGTTATATACTAAGTTTAGGCCTTTGATCATCAATTTTAGTTTACATTAAGTGTTTTTAGTTAAGTAAGCTTGTTAGGATTAGCTTATACACATAATAAGCTATCTGATAAGTGTTAAATTGTATACATAAAATGCCCGGGATTTCGCAAATAAAAGCCAAAAAAATATGCCAAAAGATAGAAATATGTGTGCTTTTGTGTCTCAATGTGCAGGAAAGGATATGAAAGTCAAAAAGAGCAAAAAACGACCAAAAACCGACAAGAAATGAAGAGACAAGTGATCAAGAGAGAGATTTGAAGCCATTTTCAAAAGCCGGATCAAGACCATGGTTGAGAAAAGACAAGAAAGAAAAGAAAAGGACAAAAGTTTGAAGGAAAAAGACCATTATACCCTTTGAAGAGGATGCAAAAAGACTAAAATACCCTTTGGGCCTTCCTACACCATTTGGATAACAAAAGCCAAAAATAAAAGCCCAAAATCAAGTCCATTTCTTGTTTGCTAAACTTCAAGGGCCAGAAGTGTAAACTTCCAAACGTATTTTACACTACATCTTATAGAAAGAAACAGAGGGACTTGAAGTGCAAATATGCCAAACTTTCAATTCATACGTGGGTTTAAACCTTTCCCCTAACCACCTCTAACGAATTTTCCCGCCAAAACCCGAAACAAACCCAACTTCCTTTTTCTCCTTTCCCGTTTCTCCCTACTTCAATCCCACCTCGTATTTACCATCTCCACGTCATTTCTATGACGTGGCAGCTTCCAATTGGTGCGAACACAACACCATTCATCATCAACGGCTAAAAATCAAGTTTATAAGATCCAATGGCTAGGAATGATCGATTTTTCTCATCCTCTTATCACTCTCATCTATAAATAGAAGCCTGTAATAGGGAGTTAGAGAGTTTTTAGTTCAGTTTATTTTGTAATTTTCTCTTTTTAGTTTTCGTTTACTGTTCATTTTGTCGAATTAAGCTTTTAAATCTTTCAATTCAGTAGTACTACTTGTTTCTTCTCTTGTACTCTTCTTTTAAAAGCAATAAAGCTAATTGAGTGGTGTTTGTTTAAAAGTTTTCATGTTATAAGCTAGTTTAAGCTAATAAGCTTGTAATAAGCACAATATAGCTTATTCTATTTTCTTTTGTTCTAAAATTGTTCTAAAATTGCTAAAAGCTTTCTAAATACTGTTTTTGTCTATTAGTGTTCAATTTTGTTCATTTGAATTCATATTGATCAAATTTGGAAGCAATGAGGAGTAATAAGCTCAAAGAAGCTTATTGAGCTTTAAGCTCTTGGTTTAAAGGCAAGGTGCCATTAGGTCATTGAGTTTTAAGGTCACTCATTTAGAAAGAGTGGCCTAGTGTCTGAGACTACATAAAATTCAGGTTTCATTCTCTATAATTTCATCTCAGCATTTGAAGCTTATTGTAGTAGCTTATTGTGTTACTTTTTGAGCTTAAACCTGCTTAATTTTGTCTAGTTAGCTTAGATACTCAAATGATTTAGAGATGTGTAGCTAGAATCCATCAAGTTGTCATTACTTAAAAGTCTGTCATATAGTAGGATAAGCTAGCTGAGTAACTAGCTTATTTTTTTAATAAGCTGTAGTTTTTAGTGCTTAGATAGCTTAATTAGGTGAGTTTAAGTTTGAGTAGCTATAAGGTTTTAGCATTTTTAGTTTTAAAATAGATTTTAAGTGCAATTTAGTTTGGACAGTTTTAGTTAAGTAGTGTTTGGGTTAAGGTGTATTTGACCTTTAAAGTCAACATGTTCCTGTCAAAACACTTTACATAGTTGAGTATTTTAAAGTGTAGAAGTTTTAAAGAGGATTTGAGAATTAGTTTGTAGTATTTCAAGATTTATAGCTTAAAAAGCTTGTTCTAGCACCAGGACAGTTTTAATGTTTAAGTAGTTTTGTAGTTAAGTGATTTACAGCATAATAGTGTTTAAGTTTGGTTAATGTAGGTTTAGATTCATATAGTGAGTTAGTTTAAGAGATCTCAACTAGAGGATTAGCCTGTATTTTAGAAGTTTGCCAATTATATCAGCAACAGCAGTATTAACTCAGTTAATACTGCTGTTAACTACCTGTGTGTTGCAGACTCATCTTTCTAGAAACTTTATTATGTACTTATAACTAGGAGATAAAAGACTAGTATTGAAGCATCTTAATATAAAGTCCATAGTTTCTTTATAGATAATCTTTTGAGTTTAGTTTTTAAGCTTTAGATTAGCTTAAACACACTTGCAAAAGTAGTATTAGCAGAATATTAGATTTCTAGCTTATTTCTTTTAAATTTCTAATTCCTAGTTGTTTTTACCAAAATCCTTTTATCTAGGTGTACTCTAAATCCATAGTATAGCTTATTTTCAAAGTTTAAGTTTCCAGGATTTAGTAATAAGCTAGTTAGCTTATTAGGATTTGCTTAATTTCAGTAATTAGCCTGAACCTTTACTTTTTAATAACAAATTTCTTGTTATTCTTGTTCACTTGTAGCTTATTTCTTTTTAGAAATCTCTAGTACACATCTTAAGCTTCATATAGCATCTTTTAGTTTTAATTTTCATTTAGTAATAAGCAAGAAATAAGCCAAAGTTAGAAAAGTCTAGATTTTCAAAGGAAATCTTTAGTTTCTGTAACACAGTATAAAAAGCTTATTTCTAGCTTCGTACAGGTTGTTAAAAGTTCAAAGTTTCATGTTATTAAAGTTGTAGAGTATAAGCTCAAGTTTAACTTGTAGATTTAAGTTTTTTTGTCTCATTTTCTTTTTAAAAAGCCAAAAATAAGCTGAAACGCAGGGTCATTTTGGGTACTTTCTAAATAGTTAAAGGTTGTATGCCTTCATTTTAGTGAAAAATTTCCAGTTACTTTCCCGCCACCCTTTAATTTCATCCTTTACATTTTCTACGCCTAGTCTTATTAAGGAATATAAAATAGTTTTCATATTTTTAATTTAGTTAAAATAAAATTAGGGTTTAGTTTTAATTAGCAAAATTAAGTTCAATTGCTATAAAAAAAACGGGCATTTTTTATTCCTTTAATGTTTTTCTGCACATTTAAGTAGTTAAATAACCATTTTTCTTTCATTTGTCCAGATAAATTTGTATTATCTAGATAAAAATAGAATTAAGTAATTTGCTATTTCTTAAAGAATTCATAGAAAATAGAAAAATAGTTGAAAATTCAATTCTTTTGTGATAATTTTCTTTTTCATTCTAGGAATTTTTTTGAAAACAAACATAGAATTGTATGTTAATTTTTAGAAAAAGTTTATTTTTATAATATCATTTGTCTTTAAAAATCATAAAAAATTTCAAAATATTAAAAATTCTTAATCTTTTCCAAAATTTTCTTTTTTAAATTTGTGATATTTATGTATTAAAATTTGTTAAAAAGACAAGTGCCTTAGATTTTAAATTAAGTTTTCTCAGCTCGGCGTTTTTTATATTCCACATTTGTTAATTTTTCGTATTAGTTAAATGTATTTTAATTCTTTACACTTTCTGTTCTTAGTTTAAATTGTGCTTATTAAATCTCCGTAGTGGTAAATTCAAATTTAAAAATCACTTTATTCATACTCTTGACTCGAATCCGAGTTATCTCCCGAATCTAAATTAACGGACTCTAGTTGGGATACGAACCCAGGAAAGAAAAAACGTCCCGGTTAAAAATATACTATTGTGTGTTTCACTTAAGTTGAGAATTTTACCCTTTTTATCTTTCTTCTGTTGAGAAGTAATTGGGACAATTTGAGAGCACGGGATTTTTATCACTATACATATATACAAATCTTGAGACTAGTGCTTACCAACCATTACCCACTAAATCCATAACTTCTCTCATTTTTGAATTTTAGCTTAAATTGAATAGTGTGCGCCTAAAGCTTGTGCAAGCTTATAAGTCCAAATAAGCAAAAGTGAGCTCAAAAGCTCACTTCCCGTGGACAGCTTATTCATAAGTTGTTACAGTGCTTATTCGACATTTTCAGACCAATAGTGTAGTTTTAAAGTTGCTTATCATAAGGTTTTTAATAAGTGTAGGTATTTAGTTTTTGCAAAAAGTGAAAATAAAAAAAAAATACCAAAAAATAGGGGTTTGCCAGACTTGAACCCACAACCTCCCTCTCACAACACACACGACTTAACACTTGTGCTACAATAGCTCATCCGTCTACTTCTCTTTCCATATTTTTATTATACACGTTTTCTTTTCCTTTTCCTAACATAACTCGTAGCTTATTAAGCTTATTCTAGGGCTTATTCTTTAAGCTAGTAAGTAATTAGTATTTTTCACTTGTTCTTTGTTTCATTTAGAATTTTCCCTGAATTTTTCATAATTTTCTATTTAGTAGATTATTTTTAATCATTTTTCTTAGGGTTCAATTTTCGAAAATACATTAAAAATAGATATAATTTTCAGAAAAATACAAAAAAATAGTTTTTAGCATTAGAATAAATACTTTTAGGTTTACATTCAGAAAAATCATTTTCAACACTTTTAGATTTTAATTTTCATTTTTAAGCCTTTATTTTTAATTTTAAAAATAGGATTTTAATTTTAAAAATAGTTAAAAATAGTTTTCTGAGTTTTTATGTTATTTTAGACTTTTCTAAGTTTAAAAATCATTTTTCTAAATTTTTAGGACTTAATTTGCTATTTTTTAGGATTTAATTAGATTAAAATAGTTTTTAATTCATAATAAATTCAAAAATAATAAAAAAAAATGTTTTTCCTTTTCTTAAAATTTTCTTTTGTCCTAATTTAGGTTTAGAAATTTAGTTTGCATTTTTAGGAGTTAATTTTAGTATATTTGCTTATTTGTCGCGTTTTATTTGCTCCCGTTAATTAGTTTAAGTGTTTAATTGCTTTTAATTGTTCATTTTAATTGTTGCTTTTATTTAGTAGTTATAGATACTCAAAAATATCTTTTCTCTTATTCAAATCATAATCCAAGCTAAAGCAAGGTTTCAATTTCACAAGTCGTTGGGGAAACGACCCGGGTGATCATTCTTCCCGGTTAAATATACGTATTATATATTATATATATCTTTTAGAGTGAGCTTTTCTTAAGGAAGACTTTAGGAAAGTTCTTAATTGCTCTTTTGGAATATTATTGTATATTTTATTGTGTATCACACGTCAATTAAGCTTATGCTTTTTCCATTTTCTCTTGAAGGTTCAGCCCGGATTTGGCTAGAAAAAGAACCTCCTCGATCAATTTTGACATGGGATGATCTTGTTTCAAAATTCATTAATCAATTCTTTCCTCCTTCAAAAACGACAAATCTTCGAAACGAAATCACGAGATTTCAACAAAGATTTGACGAATCGTTTTATGAGGCTTGGGATCGATTTAATGATCTTCTTCGAGCATGCCCACATCACGGATTTTCAGAATTACATCAATTAGACACGTTTTACAATGCTTTGAATGCCAATGATCAAGATTCGTTGAATTCTGTTGCGGGTGGAAACTTTTTGGATAAGATGCCTCATGAATGCTTGAAAATTATCGAGAGTAAATCCAAGGTTCGTAATTCACGAAACAAAGCAGTCGTTGCTAAAGTGAGTTCGAATTCATCTACCCTAGAATTTCACCCGATGTTGCTGCTCTTACAACCGAAGTTTCTGAACTTAAGAATATGATGAAGACTATGCTTATTGACAAACAAAAAGCCCAATCTCTCGTACCCGTAAAAACGGTTGAGCAGAGTTGTGTAACTTGTGGTATTCTAGTTTCCAACCGACTTTGTGGTAGTAGATTTTGAACCAGACCCTCGAGTACCTCTAATTCTCGGGAGGTGTTTTCTTAAGACCAGTCGTGCTTTGATAGACGTGTACGAAGGTGAATTAACCCTTCGAGTAGAAAATGAGGCCATTACTAATAATCTTGATCAAACTTCGAGATACTCAGTTAATTATAATGATATGACGGTGAACCGAATCGACGTTGTTGAATTAGCTTGTGAAGAGTATTCTCAGGAAGTTCTAGGATTTTCAGACGTGATCGCCAGTGGCAATCCCACTCCCGGATATGACCCGATAGTTTCAAATTCTTCTTCGACTCTCACTCCCTTCGGGGATAGTGATTTTCTACTTCTAGAAGAAACTGATGCTTTTCTTGCTCTAGCCGATGATCCAACTTCACCGGAAGTTGATGAATCCTATTATGACCCAGAAGGAGATATTCTTTGTTAGCCTCAAAATATTGAGTCGAACATGAAGTTCGTTCATTATGTATTTAAGTCTCGGTCAATCAATTAGTTAACATTGTAATAGGAAAGTATCGGGAATCGGGCTCGATAGTTAATCTAATATTGTATATGTTTTGGGTTTAATCCCAAGCAAAACCCGAGCCCGGGTCCTAGTCAAATATCCCGCACGTCACTTTAAAGTGTCGGGGTATATATACCTTTTCCTCTTTGGAAAAGGTAAGCAAGAGTTCACTTTAATATATCTTTCTCATTTCCTTTTCTATATTCTCTCTCAACTCTCTCTCTCTCTCTCTTGTTTCTCTCTCTAAAACCTTCATTTCTTCTTCTCTTTTCTTCTTCGATTCGTGTTGTATGATATGAAGTGAAGTGTTATACGGGATCCTACAATTGGCATCAGAGCTACAGTGGATTTGTGTATGATTCTTGTGGCTAAACAAGATCAAATTCGTGAGTTAGTAAGTAACTTTATTTGTTCTTGGTTCAAAAAGTCTAACCTGGATTTTTGTGCTTAGATGTGTTTATGTTTATGTGTTTAAGCAAGATCTAGGCATAAGGTAACTAGTTGTGCAAGAAAAATCAAGTTAAAAGGTCATAAAGGGTTTGATTTTGGTGATTTTGTGTGAAAAATACGTATTTTGCTCGAAGAGAAATATGCAGGTATGAATCAAGCGAAATATGTTTGAAGGAAGCGGAATATGTTTTTGAATGAAGCGAAACATGTTTCAAGCGAAATATGACAACTTTGAAGCGAAATATGTCATTAGGCAAGCGAAATATGTAACTTTGCAAGCGAAATATGTCATTTTAAAGCGAAATATGACAGTTTGAGTAATCAAGCGAAATATGACAAGTCTAAGCGAAATATGCAAGTTAGAAGCGAAATATGCAAGCCCCAAGCGAAATATGCAAAATTCCAAGCGAAACATGCAATTTCCAAACAGGTGAATTAAGCAGGTGAATTAAACCAGCGATTTAAGCCAGCGGTTTACCTCTAATCCAGCGATTTAACACACTGATCCAGCGATTTAACACACTGATTCACCACTTGGATTTTTTCCAACATTGCATTTTATCCTCGGACTTTGAACTTTAATCGACACTTAACCAATAGCAACAAACATCAACCTAAACCATACACAAGCTCTTAAAAGACAATCAATTCACAACAAACAAACCTTAAACACAATCAATTACTCATTCACGGTTTTCTATTGATTTTGTAAAATCCCGTTAACTTCTTATCGGTTTTAATCATAGACCTGTAAAATCCCGTGAACGATAATTGTAATCAAAAACCACAACCTCAATCACATTACATCCACTAAAGATCCAACAACTTTCACACTTCATAATTCATAACCATTCATTCATCATGTCTACTCCAGTCAATACATCCTCAACAGATAGTCAAATGCACAACAATATCATGGCAGCTGGTTCAAAAGATCGTCCACCAATGCTTGGACCAGGAAGATATTCACAATGGAGATCACGTTTTCTACGGTACATTGACACGAAACCAAATGGTGAGGGACTGAGAAAAAGCATACTATCTGGTCCCTACGTGCCATCTACTGTACTAGTTCAAGCTGTTGCTGCAACGGAAGGTAATCCTGCAATACAACAACATACAACAATTGAAACAGTATTGAACATGACTCCAGAGAACAAAGAACACTTTCTGTCTGAAAAAGAAGCAATTTTCTTGCTTTTAACTGGTATTGGAGATGATATCTATTCCACTGTTGATGCTTGTAAAACAGCGAATGAGATGTGGATAGCCATTGAAAGGCTACAACAGGGTAAATCATTGAACGTACAAGATGTAAAGACCAATCTGTTGATCTGTCCTTTTCAACACGTATATATATATATAATATATAATACGTAATAATAAGGAAGATAATCAATAATAGTATATAAAGTATTTTCCGTCGGGTTAAGAAATTCACTTTTAACCAAAGTGATATCTCAAAAACCTTCCGGGTCGTTTTCCCAACGAGAGGTGAATGGAAATCTACGTTCAAGTTGTAAATCGAGCTTGATTATCATTTAAGTTTTTGGGTTTGGTTTTCTAAATCTACTAAAAGGGAAAGCATATAAAAGGGAAACTAAACTTTTGGTTTTAAACTATTTTTATACTAAAAATTAAACTAATATTAATTCTAAGATTTAAAACTACAAGATTATACTAAAATTAAGCTAAAAGATATGAATGACAAATATGCTTGTTAAGTGGCGTGAAAAGGTCATTAAGTGCGGGCTTATGTTCAACAACTTACATGACAAGTAAAATAAAATGCTTGTTAATAAATGACAAGAAATTAAATTTCATCAAAAGTAAATGACGGAATGTAAATCGAGAAGAAAATACTAATGACTAATGATTTTTAAATCTTTTTAAATCCGCACCTAAATTCCAAATCACAAGTCACTTAACAAGCACTAATAAATCTACTCACTACTCATAATGAAATTAATCATAGCATTTAACTACTAAAATAAATCTACACTAAGCATGGCAAAAATCGAATAGGCAAAAACATTATAAATTGAAAAAATAAAACTACACTAATTAATTGAAAAAGGATTAGAAAATGAACCGAATTGGAGACCCGCAATTAAACGATTACCACCCGATTTATTTAACTAAAACAACTAATCAAAGTCGGTCTAGCTAAATAAACCCTTAAGCTCTACGCCTCATGAGATGACCAGTACCAAAATCACAAAACAAAATAACACATTCTGTTAATGTAATAACAATTTATAACTGTTTAAACAATCTCAATTTGCAAGCCTTATTACCATTTAACAATTAAACCAAACGTTAGCCTAAAATGTCACAACCCAATATTGATTCATGGATTTAGGCCTAGACTTCAAATGTTGTAAAATGGAACAGAAGGTGCACAAGTACAAGTTTTATGCTAAACCACACCGAATAAACTAGTATATGAAAAATAAGTCATGATAATACTACAACGAACAACTAAAAGCATCGAGCAAATAAAAGCTTAAACC